>CATIWR010031280.1:0-20651 GCA_949677035.1 Omphalea diandra | reverse complement strand
ATTTTTTTTTATTTTTGAGAGATATATAAAAAAATATAAAAATATAAATTTATATAAAAACATATATATATATATATATATATATATATATATATATATATATATATATATATATATATATATATATATATATATATATATAAAGCCCATAGTTGTTATGATAGTCATATTGAATTCGTATCTAAACACTCTAACCCACTGTGGGCCAACGTAGAAATTTTTTTTTTAATTTCCTTGCCCTTCAAATAAAATGAAGACATTAATCCTCACCAAGCCATTCACCCAAGACATTTTTGTTGTGAATGTTAGAAGAATAATATTTGAAGAACATGTAACCTCAAAACATTAAACTCACTCCTCTATTTTGAATGATAACAAAACTATTGTTTTGAAGGTTAACAAAATTAAGAGAAGTTCTAATGCTTGTACTTTAGTGTTTTTGAATGTTTGAATAGACTCGACGAACGTTAAAAGGGAGATTGTTGTGACTGCCAAGGGAGAATATTTAGAGAACATATGAACAAGTGTGAACATCTTTGTAACTCTTTGTTCAAGCCTTTTATGGTGTTGTTTTGTATTTGGGTAGAGTGAGTTTGTTTTTGTTACGCTTTCTGAAAGTAGGTTTTCTTGAGAATTGATTGTGTATTTGTTGCCTATTTGATTGGCATAGACAATATTTAGATCTATCCTTGCTAGTGGTTGTAAAGGTTGGTATCGTGCCTAGAAAAATACTAAGGGTAAGTTTTTCCTGAGCTTGTATAAGGAAAGGTTATTCCTAAGCCTATAAAAGGAAATGTTCTTCCTTAACCTAGAAAAAGGATGGTTTTTTTTCTTGAGCCTTAAAAAAGAAATAGAAAAGTTTAAGTGAAAGATTGAGGAGTGGTGTAGGCAAGTTGTCGAACCACTATAAATCCTTGTGTTGATTTATGTATTTGTTGTTTCTGCTTTAGTTATCTGTGGTTGTGTTTTTCATTTCTTATTATAACCTAATTCACCCCCTCTCCCTCTTAGGTTGCCTCATCGCCACTCAGTCCACTAATTTTGAGAAATAGATCCTTTCGTTGATTCATCATTTGAACTGTAAGCTTTTTGTATTCATAAAGTCTCTCAAATACGTGCAACCTGATTTGATATATTTCCCCAAAAGAAAGATCATTGACTTATTTTTCTTTCTATTGAATACCATAATAAATAGAGAAGTTCGTCTAGCCATTCTCAATAGCAACTATTTTTATGAAGAAGTCTAGAAAGGTATAGGTCGTATGGAATGGATAGTTTGGATGAAATTCAAGGATGCTAAGGTATGTGTGTGTGTTTGTGTATATATATGGACAAAAAGGATATTTTAAAAGAAATGATAAAATTATCCTTTTGAAATAAGTTAAATTTATCCTAGATTTTAAAGTATAAAAAGGCTATTGCTTTGCAATATCAGTCAATGTCTAAGACATGTAAGTATAAAAAATATGATTAATTTTCTACTTGCATGAGTAAATTGAAAATGAAGATTGTTTCCGCAATAGTTTTAAAATCCAAGTGTGTTATTTAAGCAAAGATATTGGATTCAACTCAAATCTCATAAAAATATATAAAAATTATGGTCGTGTTAACACTAAGAAATGAAAAGATTTATGGTCTCTAAAACTCGTAACAAGCATATATATATATATATATATATATATATATATATATATATAGTCATCTACTTTGTAATATTAGTCAATATCTAAGACGTGTATGTATAAAAATATGATTGACTTTCTATTTTGCATGAGTAAATTAAAAATGAAGATTATTTCAACAATAGTTTTAAAAATCCAAATGTGTTACTCTAAGCAAAGATATTAGATTAGTTTCAAATCTCACAAAAATATATAACTAAAAAATTCAAGTCGAGTCAGCACTAAGGTATGGGAAGACTTAAGACTTCTAGAACTCGTAATGAGTCTAACTACTCGCAGGTGAAGCTTATTTCTAAGCTCGTCGATATCTTAAATCTTAGACTTATACTTATTAGCCTATAAATACTTTTAGTTGTTTTTTTCCCTATCTTAAATACTAAGGACATAAACTAATGAGAGACAGAGATTAAGTAAAGGATAATCCCAAACATGTCATAAAAGATTTTTCTTTTTTATTATACTATAGCCATTCATTTCATTTCTTATTCCTGCCCTAACTAGGAAAGTATAGACTCACCAATCGATCCCTTTCTTATCTTAATTTTTTTTTTCGCATATATAAATATACATATATACCCTATTATATCATAACATCTCATACCTAACAAACTTAGAATGTGAGGGTCTAATTTTAGTCTTATTTTGTCATCAATCTTAAGGTTATTTTATCTTTGATATTCTTTTCATTATCATAAGCATTTAATATTTATTTCACATGGGTCATAAATCTTAGTATATTCCTTAATATCATTTACAATTATCATGAATCATAATTCATTTTTATGTTATATTAACCTTGGAAACTTATATGATCATATTATTCATCTTTTAGACTTTGTGGTGATCACTAAGAATACTAAACATAACTTAATGTAAGCCTCAAATTTTGGACCTCTAAATGCAAGTCCAATGATGAAAATCACTAAACCTATCCCTGAAATGCAAGGGAAATTGCCAAAAGAAAGAAATGAAAGGCCTTAGAAAACCTTAGAGAAACCCAAGACAAAGCCTAAAACTTAGCCAAAGACCAAGCCCAAAGGGTTAATGGGTTGTATAACCCATCAAGCAGGGTTGTAGCCCATAATCAAGGCTGTACAACCCAACCTAAAACCCTATCCTAAAAAACCTTCTGGAATTGGTACCCCACAAACCAAGGGCATGTTTGTCCCTGGTAATGGGATGTACAACCCATTTCTGGTTGTACAACCTGTATGAGATTCATCTCCTTCTCTGTGATTGGACACATCCATGATGCAACTAGAACCATTTTTGGCCTTATGCACCCTCCATTATTTATAAATACCAACTCATTTGAAGAGGGAGGGAGATGCTTGGAAACCCTAAGGTTACTTTGCCAAAATTATTTCTCAAAGCACACTTAGCACAAAAAACCCCTAAACCCTAACTTACCCAACACACTTCAAGATAGAAATAGGTATTTTTCCTTCATTTTTGTGCATTTTCTAAGCATTTTCGGAGGAAAGTATTAGACTTGTAATTCTTTAAGGGCACAAAAAATACACAGGCATCCAAGAACCCCTTTAGCTCTTCTCTTTCTATCACTTCTTTTTCCTTCTCCATTTTCAAAACCTAAGAAACAAGCATTGCACAACCTTGTCTAGAGGTTGTACAACCCTCTACATGGGTTGTACAACCATCTGCATGGGTTATACAGTCCCAACATTAGGTTGTACAATCTAGTTCACCTAATAGACAATTTTTAAAAATCTTATTTTTTTCTGTATTCGGATTTGTTATGTTCTAAAGCTTCTTTTTAGGGTTTTCCAAAGTTCTAGTAATTGAATGGGAGTAGCAAAAACCACTTAAGACTCCTACTCACTTTAAAAATAAAACCTTGGTGTGGTTTTGGAATGGTTTTACAACCCTTTTTTTGTACAATGCTCCATGTTATCTTATTCTTTGTTTAATGATGATTTTGATTTTATTTTGACCCTCTCTTGACAATGACCAAGTGAGGAACTTAAGGTTCTAATGACCTTAAAAGTCCCTTTCTTTTGTCATTATGTTTATGTTAGAATATGTGATTAGTGTCTAGGATTTTTAATTTCCTTCATTGTTGAGTTGTATGTTAACCCCCCTATGATTAGTGGTACAATTGGATGCCACGCTTTTTTAAACCTACATAGGGTAAGTATTCATCAATCCTAGGATCCCTCCCATGATTGATTTTGCCTAAGGTCATTCACTATCCTTCAAATGCCTTGTATTGTATGTTCATTTTTTCCTTTTTGTTCATGGTTCATGCACCTTCTTTATGTTTGATATATTGATTTATGATGTTGAAATGGATTGTTGTGGAGTTAGATATATGCTTAGGTACCTTAATTTTGGAGATGTGGTGAGATGACTACCGGGACATTTGTTTGCCTTTCCTTTTAGTTTCCTTTATTTATTTCCCTTTTTTAATTATTAACTTGTTTGTTTCCTTTAACTATAGGTGTTATTGCCGAGTTGGACCATGAATTTGATTTTTGTTATCATCCTATATTGATTATGGTTGATTATGTTTATATAGATAGATGACAATGCATGGTAAATCCCAACACTATGTCACATGCCCCCTACCCCTTTATATATGATCATGGATGATGTGATGTGTGAATAATGAATGCATGAGACCCCTTTGCCATGACGCATGACCCCACTTCCTTTTTGATTAGTGCAATGATTTGATTGGCTCAATTATGTTAGATGTATACCTAGGGATGTAAATCGAACTAATCAATAATGTGGCTAAGATATTAAAGGTGAACCAAAGATGCCCAAATGTTGGATCCCAATATCTAGGCAGTTTGAGGGTGTCTAACCTCTTCCCCAAGTTGTGATGAGGTGAAGACAAAGTAGGCCTTCTAATTTACTTAAACTAGGTTCAAAGTTTGATTTCCCTAAATTCTTATCACAATCAAAGTCGAGTGGTGACTCTATATTTTCTAGAGATAGTACCAACATATTATCCTGCACTTGGTCCCTCGATGAACACCATTGTGGACATAAGACTTTGAAGTTACACAAGGCCTAAAAGGATTCCCCATTAATCCAAATAGGCACCACATTTGGGGGCCATTACCAATGTAGACCTTCATCCTTTCAATCCAACATTGACCAATAAAAGGATGGATTCGTAAACAAGATTTCACTAATTCGAGTGCAGCCGCAAAACCATAAGGACCTCACAATGGTGACACCACTAAAGACCCAAAATTGACTTCATATTTAATCTTTTGTTCACTTTTAATATTTTAAAACTTGTTATTGAATAAGCCTACTGCATTCATATATTCTCCACACTTCACCACGAGCACTAGGTTCCTCTAGATAAATTGATGGTTCTCCAAACTTGAGACATAAGCTCTATTCGAGCTTAGGAGATTATGAGGAGGATTCATCACTCATGAGCCTAGTACCTTTGGGTATATCGGATGAAGGATCATGACAACTGCCCTCCAAGCTTATAGAAACCATCAATTATAATAGCCCTTTCAACCATTAAGTGTATGTAAGAGCCAATAGTAACTTGGAATAGGTACCCCACTTGTTTGCATTTCTTCAAAGAAGAGTGAAAGTCCAAGAAGAACATGATTAGCAACCCTTAATGTAAGCATGAATGTACCTCATCTCCTTTGATGTAATTATCTTTCACATGTAAATACTTATGTATTCCCTTTTTTTGTTATGTAAGTACTTTTTATGCATGTCTTTTTCTCCTTAAAGGGATCGTTTTCCTTGTTTGTACACATTTCTTTAAGTAATATAAAGAATTCATCTTTTTAGTTCCTTTGTGTATATGTTCTTTCAAGGTTATGACTCTTCTCAATCTAAAGTGACCTCGCACATTCTTTACCCTATGATGGTATAAGAATGAGACCACACCTAGGAAAGAGCCACTATACCTCGTGTGTGGAAATACCTCGTGTGTGGAAGGAATAAGGTTAGAAGGATCTTATGCAAATTGACTTGTACATAGCATGCATACATATGTCAATTACTTGCTCATACATCATACTTATAACTCTTGTCTTGCAGCCATCATAACTTTATCCAAACCCTCATAGAAGCAAAGAGGCAATTGACTTACTAAAAAGATTAAAACTTTGACATTGAGCTAGAATACTAACCCAATCATGTGGACAACCATACTGCTAGAGATCTTAAACAAAATGATGGTTAACTTCAATTACAAAATGGAAGAGAAGATTATCGAGGAGGTAAAAAAGCATGTCAATGAGATTCTGAAGAAAAAGGAGACCTCTAATAAAACTAATAAAGGAAAAGCACCAATGGAAGCACCCAAACCTATGGTAATTGATGATGATTTGTTTGGGGTGAAAGAATATCATGAAACCAAGCTTGCCAAGAAAATGGGGAAGTATAACTATCATTCTAGACAAACCCATAGAAAGTGAGAAAGAGAGCACTCGATTGATGACTTTGCCAAGCAGTTGGAGAAAATAAATAAGGCTTTAGGTGTTAAGCATTTGAAGAGGGGAACATAATTGTTAGCTTGCAAACTTGAAAAGCTACCAGTTAATTTTTGTATGTCTGAGCTTCCTAAGTTTATAGGGATTCAGAATACCACAAACCATATTCATTCATAAGTGCTAGTTATAAAGGCATCCAGGGTTCCTACAAATACTAAGTTAGAGTTTTTAGAGTTGTCATTAAAAGGGTTCACAAAACGTGGTATGTCAATCAACTAAAGACTATTAGAAAGGACTGACAAGAGTTGGCAAAAGCTTTTAAAAGGCACTATGCTTGTAATATGGATTTAGAGGTCACATTGTAAGACTTGAAATCTTTAAAACATAAGACAAGTGAAAGTTTTAATGATTATATTAGAAGGCAGAGGAAGATGGCCTTAGAGGCAACCGCGAGGCGTATGAAGAGAGAGCAAGTTTGGATGATTGTTAAAGGGGCCATACCTGGCATTGACACTAGAATTTGAGAAATGTTGGTTAAAAATTTTGAACACCTCTTAAAAGTGGGTTTACAAGCTGAAGAATTAGAATCCAAGTCAAGAAGATAGTATAGAGGAAGAATGAAGGCCCTGTCTCAACCCTAGTCTGAGAGAAATAAGAAGACTGATAGTAGCCATGAAAGTTTACTAGTTTGGGGATGCCTCTCTCTAAGGCATTTTAGATATTGTAGAAGAAAGGAATGTTGAAGCCTTTAGCACTGAGACGACCTCCTAACCCATTACCTAAGGGAAATGATGCCAATGCATACTGTGTTTTTTATTAAGGAGCAGGCCACAATGCCAATGACTGCTTTAGACTGAGACATGAAATTTAGGATCTCATCGATAATAAAATAATTATTTTGCTAAATTTTAGAAGGTCTAACATCCGTAGAAACCCTTTCTCAAACTATTATAATGTCCCTCCTCTAAATCAAGGGACATTTATGATAGATTTTAGAATTTCTAAGGAAGTTATTATTGCTACAATTGAAAAGTTACAGGAGAGAATGTGACACACAATGAAAAATATTATGCTGACAGAGAAGTCCTCAAAGAAATAAGGGTTGAGAAGAAGACAAATGAACTCATTATGAAGGAGAAGGAAAATGACAATCCATTATGAAATAGTTGAAGAAGATGCCAACCCAAATTAGTGTATAGAAGTTGGTTATCACCTCTTAAGAACATAAAAAGGTTATAGCGGAGGCTCTGTCAAGTCTGATTATCTCAAAGCAAGCTACTTGATGGAGGTCATTGCATTACTGACTCATAAGGGTAAGATTACCTTTCCATATGAGGATCTGCCACCAAAAGGAAGGGATCACAACTTGGCCTTATTCATCTGAGCCAAGGAAAAGGTTAGGCACATGCTATGTATAATGGTTGATGATGGGTCTAAGATTAACATTTGCCCCTTAAAATTACTGCACAAGTTTAGTTTGTCTAAGAAAGATTTGGAAGCTTATGATAATGTCATTTAAGCCTATAATGACAGTAGAAGCCAAATTTTGGATGTGTTCAAGACTTTAGTAAAAACATGCATAGTGGAAACAATGGTGGAATTCACAATATTGGACATTTTGATTACTTTTTTGCTATTGCTAGGGAGACCATGGTACCACCCACTGGGTGGTGTGCCTTCTATTGTCCATCAGAAAGTTAAGATCCTTTACAAAAGAGAGGTTTTGACCATTTGTACAAAGGTTGGTGAAATTGTGTTAGCTTTGAGTATGGTTATTTCATATCTTTGAGGGTTCTAAGTTGCTAGGGTAATAGATAAATGGGTTAATATGAAAGTAATGGGAATTATGAAGAATATTATGGGACAGGAGTTAGGGAAGAATTCTACCAGCATTTCAGAGTTTTTTAGAGATTCCTACTTACACTATAAGGAAAGGACTAAGCTATCATGGTAAAGAGTTAGAGCTTGAAGTAAGGGACTTGTGTGGACTGCTATCAGATTTCTTTATAAAAGAAAAGGACGTAGCCAAGATGATTAGGCATGAGGCAACTAAAAATGAGTAGTCATTAGACAAGGATATATATGAACTCAGAAAGGCTTTTTCCTAGCTAAATATTAGTGAATTAGGGTATCAGAATTATTAGGACTCATCAGAAGAGGAGGATGGTAAGAAGAAAAGAAAGAAAAAAAGGGAAATAGGTTTCAAAGACAAAGAATAATCAAGAATCAAGTCAACAAGTAGTTTTAGACGGCTTCAGTCTGTATGGTCATGGAATGACAAAAAAAAGATCATTGATGAATATATTAAGCTATATTTATCGGATAAAAAATTTTGGGCCACTAGGGAAGATTACATAAGGCTTGAATTGATGAAATAGAACGCACCCTTCATGGACTCGGAATGAGAGCATTGATAAGGATTCTTTTAGTATATATTATTGGATTAGGACTTAGGAATTTTTCTAATTTTTGTAGTATTTTTATTCTAGAATAAGTTAATTTATATATATTTATGCAAGAATCTCTTAAAAATGACTTAAATTGTATTTTTTTAGCAGTGTTGCGCGGGCTATTGTATGGCCCATTCAAGGATACATAGTTGACCAATTAGTAAAGCAAAATGGCGTAAGAAGTTAAGTGCAAAGATAATTATATATCTCATGCATCAGACTATGCAATGCTTCAGATCTAGTTTTTAAAACGCAGATTACAGGGTGATTTTTAAGGAGATTTGACCTATTTGGATAGAGATTTATGAGTGGAAAAGGAGCAGATTTTGAGGAGAGAAAAGTGGATCAACATCTATAACAAACAAAAAAAAGATTTTGTGAAGATGGAAAAAATCTTCTCGTGGGGGTTTTCATTGTTTTTGTTAGCAAGACTCTTCTTTTAAAAAATTCTTCTACTCAATTCAATGGATTCTTTCTTTTTTATTTCTTTTTCTTTTAAGATGAACTAATTCCTCAATTCTAGGGATTAGGGTGAAAGCCTAATATTTATTTCATGAATCTATGAAGCGATTTTTGCTTTGATTGTGTTGGGTGCCTTGATTTAATATGTTTGAGTTTAATTTATCATGCACGTATGAATGGTCATATATATCCAATGTTTGAGATTCTAGATGATGGAGTGAGAGTGAAAATCTAGGATTAGACCTAACATATTAAACTAAGAGATTAAGACCACGAGAGTAGGTTTGACTTCTAGCGATATTCAATGATTATTCATAAAGTTTAATGCATTATTGTTGAATTTTATGATAATGAGAGTAGGCATAATTTCAGTAATAATATACTCAATTTTGCTGGAGAGAGCTTATTATGTAATTTAGGAAAATCCATCTTTCAGTACAACCTAATCTCAATTGAAATAATTATTTTGATATATTTATGAAGAGGTATTGTGATGTACCCAAATTTTCCTATAAATCATTGCCACAAGAGTTTCTTTTAATTTCATTTCAATTTTTTTAGTTATTTTGTAATTTCAGTTTTTATTTATTATTCTTTTATTATTTGATTGCTAGATAATAGAAAAATTTAATGCTTTGGTACTTGTGAAACAATTTTCATGAGAATGTTATTACTTATCATTATATTACTTGAAGTGATTTGTGCACTTACAAGGATTACATACGCAACAAGTTTTTGGTACCATTGCCAAGGATTGATTTTTCATAATATTAATTCTACTTAAGATTTCTATTAATCTAATGTTTAAATTATACATCTTTAATTTTTATGAATTTAATTGTGTTTTGTTTCTTTTGATAAGTGAAACGCTTGGAATTTGCTTAAGGCTACAATGGGTGATGAAAAAAGACCAAGAATCTTACGAGAATTTGCTATGCCATAAACCAAGAGGCTCAATCTAGCATTATGAAACCCATCATTGCAGCCAATAATTTTGACATTAAACTGATAATTATTCTAATGGTGCAACAAAACACGTTTAAGGGTGAAGCTACTGAAGACCCGAATTCCCACATTTATAATTTCCTAGAAATTTATATAACTTTTAAGATGAATAGAGTGATCGACGATATTATCAAATTGCAGTTGTTCCCTTTTTCTTTGAAAGATAAGGAAAAAAGATGGTTGAACTCGATGGCACCCAACTCATTTGTTATTTGAGATGGTCTATCTCGAGCTTTCTTAGCAAAATAATTTCCACTGTGTAAGACTACATAGATGAGGCAAACAATTGCAAGCTTTCAGCAGAACCAGGTGAGACATTATGTGAAGCATGGGAAAGATTTAAGGAGCCGTAAAGAAGATGTCAACATCATGGCTCACCAAATTTATTGGTAGTCTAAATCTTCTATAATGGGCTTAATCATTCCATTTGCATTACTATTGAAGTCACAGTAGGAGGTGCACTCATGGGAAAGTTAACCAATGATGCTTATGTTTTGCTAGAAGAAATGGCCTTAAATAACTACCAATGGATAAGTGAAAGGGGGGGGGGGGGGATCAATAAACGAGTTATGGGTATTCATGACATTGATGCTTATACTATACTTAGTGTCAAAATGAATGCTTTTGTAAAGAAGATTGAAGGCATCAATGTGCATGCCATCACTACCCCACCATTGAATTATGAATGGTGTGGAGGAGAACATTTGGGAATTGAATGCCAAGTAGGGAGTTATTTTATTCAAAATTCAAGCGAACAAGTGTAATATGTTTCTAACTTCAATAGGTAGCCTAACAATCCATATTCCAATACCTGTAATCTTGGGTAGAGGAATCATCCCAACTTCTCATAGAGCAACCAAGCCAAACCTTCTCATCATCTTGATTTTTCTCAAATGGAATAAGGTGGAGTTTATATAGCTCAACTAATCCAATAAGAAAAGAAGCAAATATGGGGCATGAAAAAGTTTCTAATTGAGAAGTTTAAGAAGGTGGAGACCAAGATAGATAAGATTGACAAGCTTGAAATGAGGGTGAATCAAATGGAGTAACACAACCAACTCTTAGAGATGTAAATTGGACAATTAGTTAACACTATCAATAAAAGAATGAAATGTATATTACCTAGCAAGACTGAAATAAATCAAAGAGAATAATCTAATGTGATTACTTTGTGAAGTGGCATATAAATACCTAACCACCCACGCAAGCACAAAAGTGATGATGAGAAAGCAGCCTAAAAAATGCCAAAACTTCTTAAAAATCTTAAGATTTCAAAATCAGAAAATGAGAAGACAATAAAAAATTCCTGTCTGGATGGTAATCATAAGGTGGAAGAAGCCAAGGAGGATGAAGGAAGCAAGCCTACAATTGTGAAACCATATATTCCACCTATTCCCTTTTCCCAAAGGTTGCAAAAACACAAGTTAGACAAGCAATATGCCAAGTTTTAGAGATATCTAAGCAACTTCACATCAATATTCCATTTGCTAGAGTTTTGACATAAATGCTCGCATATATAAAATTCCTTAAGGATTTTTTGTCTAACAAGAGAAAGTTGGAGCCATTTGAGATAATCACCCTTTTTAGAGGAAAGTTATGCCATAATTCAAAAATAAGCTTCCATCGAAGCTTAAGGATTTAGGGAGTTTTTCCATTCATTATCAAATTTCTGATTATAAATTTGATAAGGCATTATCTAATTTAGGTGCAAGTATTAGTTTAATGCCTCTTTCTGTTTGCCAAAAATTGAAGCTTGGTGAAATTCAACCAACTACAGTAATTTTGCAATTAGCAAATCACTCTATTAAATACCCAGTTGGAGTGGTGGAGAACATTCTCATGTAAGTAGAAAAGTTCATTATACTAGTGGATTTCATTATGCTTGACATGGATAACGATGTTGACACACTTTTGATACTTGGAAGATCATTTTTGGCAACTGCAGGAGCTAAAATTGATATGAAGAATGGCAAGCTAACTTTGAATGTGATGAGAGAATCAATGCAGTTCAATGTTTTCAAAGCTACGAAATAGTCTTTTTCCATTAAAGATTGCAATAGGGTGAAAGTGATTCATGAGCCAATTCAAGATGTTATTCAGCAAAAGAATCTAAAAGATCCATATAACCATTACATGAAGAATATGCAAACACAACCAACTTTTTGGACGCAAGCCCCCCATTTAAAGATTGCAGGTTTGAGAATTCTGGACTAGGTAAGGATTCCCCCATCAATTGAAAAAGTTCTAATTCTAGAGCCAAAACCTATTGCTCTTTATTTGAGATATGCATTTCAAGGTGATACTTATGAAAATGCTCAAATATATAAGAAGAAAGACAAGTTATGGCATGCTAAGCAATTTCACAAACCCTCACTTGAAGTTAGACAATAGGTGTTGCAAGTTTTACCTTATAAAGCTGTAAAGTTGTAAAGAGATGGTGTTAAAACATTCAAAGTGAATGGACAACATTTGAAGCCTTCTTTCTATGATGATGCATTACAAAATGGAAAAATTCTTCTCCTAATTCATCTTCAAGCTGAGAATTTATGGAAAAAGTCAAGCTAATGACTTTAAACAAGACCTTGTTGGGAGGCAATCCAATGATTTTATTCTTTCAGTCATTTTTAGATTGCTTATTTTAATTTTTGCATATTATTTATTTTTAAGTTTTTAATCATTGCAATGTTTAAATTCTTAGAAATTTAATAGCTTTTGCTAGTTTAATTCTTAGTTAGATTGCTTTTTTGTGTTTAATTTGAGTTAATTTAGATTAATTATAGGTTATGTTGGGAGCAATGATCATGGGGCAGTAGTAGCATATGTAATTATGAAGGGTACAACATTTTAAAGGTTCAAAAATGGAGGAAAATTTTAAAATTTAGTTGTAGACAAGTTGCATGGGCCATATATAAGACCACGTAATGTCATATGATAGCTCCCTTTAAATACCCATCTTGTGTTCCTCCTAACTCTAACACACACAAACCCTAAACTTTACTCAAGCTGCCTCTACCTTTCTCCCACTTTATCCACCTTCTCTCAACCTACCTACTTTCTCTTTCCTCTAAAAACCACCCAAATCCTATCATGTCCATCATCAAAAAGTCATAAAAAGAAAGCTATCTCTTTCTCTTCTTTGAAAATTCAACAAAATCAAAGTCACCATATAATAGAGAGCTTATATCTGATTGAGAATAAGCTACAACAAGTTTTTTTTTATGCACATGGGATTCTTCCAGCAACAATCTCCACCAACAAACCAATGATTCTTAATTTTTTATTTAATTCCTTTTCTACTATTTTCTTTAATTTTTTTCTTCATCTACTTCTTCTTCTATTTTCTTCTTCTTGTATTTTTTTTATTTTTTTTATACCGTTAGTTCTGTATTTTGTGTTTCAAATTATTGCAAGTTTAGAATTGATTTTTTTATAATTTTATTTTGGGATATTTTTGTGTTTGATTATTATAGAATTTGAATTAGTGAAATGGTTCAGTTTTTTATTATTATGTTTGAATGTTTTGGATAATCTTATGTTTTGTTTATTGAAGTATTTGTTATTTTTTTTATATTAATTATTTGAATTTTTTTTTGTGAATTATGTCTGTTGGGTTAATTTGTTTAGGATTTTTTTAATTTTAATTTTAATTTTTTATTGGATGCAATAGTGAGAAAAAATTATTTTATTTGTGAAACTTATGCTTATTTAATTGCATCTCCAAAAACATTTTTAAGAAATAACAACTGTTGTTACTAGGAACTTTGGGTATTTGGCTTGTGATTTTTAGTTCTGTTTTTCAGGAATGAGAATATGTTTTATGGGTTTGTTTGTAGGTAAAGGAAATTGTAAAAACTTGGCAGTTGTGGTTGCTAAGTTATGATTCCTCTTAATTGTGCCAAATTGATTTGCATTTTGTTTTGAGTTGATGCCACCAATTTATTGACATGTTTTAATTGTGTTTTTGATTTTGTTACTGAATAATTGCAAGACAACACAAATTGGTGATTAGAAATATGTGTGCTTAATTGAAATTATGTGTGAATATGGAAACTGTAGAAATAAAATTTGATTTTTGTGAATTTAGAAAATTTTATTGAGTTTGTTGAGAAATCTGTGGATTGAGATTACTATATAGGTGTTTAAAAATTTTGAGACTACTTGTGTATAACGAAAATGTTGTTGAATTAATTCCAGAAAAAACTAATGTGCAACAGTTGATGGTTGTGGATTCACTTATTTATGAAGACATAACATCAAACGGGTTTGAACTCTCATATGAAAGGGGAGTAACTTTCTTTCTTTTTGTCCTTCCAATTTTATTTTTCCTTTCAAACATTGAGGACAATGTTTAATATAAGTTTGGGGAGGAACTTGAGTTAATTCTTTCAATCTTTTATTCTTTTGTGAATATTGGAATTAGATTTATTCTTTCATTTTTTGGATTTATTTAAATTAGAAAAAGAAATTTAGATTTGTTGATTTCAGAGTTTCAATGATTTATTTCCTTTTAGATAGGTTGTTCAATCTAAGAGTTAAAATGAATTAACTTGAGAGTGATCATTTCATGATTTGTGAATTTTTGGATCTTAGAATGCTTATAATGAAACTATGCATGACCAATTTTATTAGAAAATTTGGACACTTAAAAAAGCTTGATAAAAGATGCAAGTAATTTCTTGTTTAGATTTGTTGGCCCTAAGCACCAAGAAGGGGGGGTTGAATTGGTGTATAAAAATTAAAATTAGAAAGAAAGAGAAGAAATGAGATGAGAGTAAACACATG
Source organism: Omphalea diandra (assembly GCA_949677035.1). NCBI lineage: Eukaryota > Viridiplantae > Streptophyta > Magnoliopsida > Malpighiales > Euphorbiaceae > Omphalea > Omphalea diandra. The sequence goes on along the minus strand of CATIWR010031280.1, from coordinate 5,831 downwards.
ATTTATAGTGGTTCGGGTGCAATTAACCCTACGTCTACTCCCTAATTCTTCGAAATTAGGTATTCCACTATCTTTCAAAGGTGTTTTCAAGCTTACACCAAACTTTTACACTTGTGTTTTGTTGGCTCATACAACAACCTTTACACTTGTGTTTTTAGGCTTACACAACAACCTTTACAACTTGTGTTTTAACATGCTCACATAACAACCTCTCTTAGTGTTTTAACAGGTTCACACTATAACCTATTAAAGATGGTGTTTATGCTCACACTCAACAATGACTTAAAGAATATAAAAAGAGTGAGTAGCAAAATTGCAAGAGTTTGGATACAAAGTTATTAATTCTCTTACATTTACATATGTTTGATGAGGTATTTATAGCCTCTACCCACTTAAGAGACGTTGCAATAAAACTAGTACAAAATCATCAAAGTATGCTAGATATCTTTTCGCATTAAATGCTTGACAGTCATTTCGCGGTCGTGACTACATATTCGCGGTCGCGAATTCCAAATTCCATAAGGAAAACCCCATTTGTGTCCAACGGCTAGTCCACGTGACAGTTTTTTATTAGAGCATCAGGAAAATATAGTCGTTGCCTTTCACCTGCTCTCAAAAGTAGCGGTTGCGATTTATCTTGTACAGGACAAGACTCTGAACGCGAATCCCTCTACCAAAAGTGGTCATCTTCTTCTTTTGGGTTCGCGATCACCATTAATAAGTTTCCCTCATGATTTTTAACTTCCAACAGTTACCTGGGACACTTGTCAAGCTGTGACTATGGATTTGATTGCATCTTGAATTACTTCAAAATTCGTGGTCACGACTGAGACAAGCTTTACACCGTGAATTCGTCTATCACTTTTGAAGCTCTTCCTTTGGATGAATCGTGGTTGAGAATTACTCCACGATTTTGTCTGTCTGAACTTCTATCAAGTTTTTTAATGGATCACGGTCGCGAATTTTTAGATTGCGATCGCAATTTAGAATTTACTTCATATACTTTAAAGATTAAGATTTCTATCCAACTTCTAACTTAAAGACTTTCACAAGAATTGCAAAACATCACTAAATAGAAACATTAAAAATGATCAATCTCTTTTATCAAGATCAAAAGAGGCCCAAGACTTAGGGTTAATTACCCTAGTCCCACAATCTCGCTCTTTTTGATTTTGACAACTTAGATTGATCCTTAAAAGTGAAAAGGATGCAGGAAAGTGAAGTTGGATTGTAATATGATTCAATGAATGCTTATGACAAAATTTATTAAGTATAACATTCATTCAATCAATCGTGAAGTTGATAAAATGATAGGTATATTGCTCCCCCTCAACTTATGCTATAGTTATTCTCAAGTTATTTCATTATTTTCTCCCTTTCACAATCTCTCCCCCTTTGGCAATATCAAAAAAAGGGTATATAAGAAAAAGAAAGATAGAAAATGAAACTCATGCATAAGAATTCATAAGGAGCAAACATAATGCAATGGATAAAAGAATAAACATCAATCACATAAGATAACAATGTTTGCAAAGAAACAAGTTTTATTTATATATATTCATAACTGTGGGATCATAAGATTTGTAAAAAAAAGAATCTATAAGGAAAGTGAAAAATAAATACAAAAGATCCCTAATCTAAAGTAGTGGAGAATCATCTCTGGAAGATGGCGTATCTGGCACTTGTTGTTCTCCCTTAGCTTCGTCTTCATCCTCTACGTCATCTTCATTAGCATCTCCATCTTGCATATCTTCAAATTTCGTGAAGTCCGAAAGATGACAAGGAGGAACTCGTAGTTTTTGTTGGAGATCCACCATATCACTATGAAGATGAGAAAGGAAGAGGAACCTTCTCTTCATCATCCTCATAAGCTTGTCCAACTTGTAATCAATGGTAGTAAGAGATAACTTAAACTTTGGTTTCGAGTGAGGAGGAGGGATTTGAATGTTGCCTTCTTCGATTTGAAGCCTTTTTCACTTGGAAGCTTGGGAGGTTTCCATCTTCTTTGCTCTGAAGGCACCAAAGGTATAGATATAGGTGTCCGCATGGATTGCCTTGACATTGATGGGGTAGGTTAGGTCGAGGAAGTTTTGAGAGGAAAGGAGCTTCTTGGTGAGGAATTTCTCTTTCTCTTCATCAAGTGCTCCAACAAAGCAGTAGATGGCTATTATGTGAGAGGGTAAGAGAAACCAATTTTTAGGTTTAATACTCATGTGGATCAATTGATCCATAAGGTAATGGCTGGTTTGGATAGGTTGGTTTTGATAAGGCAAAATAAAAATGCTAAGTCCTTCTATGAAACCTTCTCGTTACCATCACCTCTTGCATTGACTGAGAAGGTGATGATGCGATGAAGGATCCATAGGGGTAGGGTTTTTATGTGTTTAGATAAAGAGGAGCAGGGGTCATGTTTGGTTTTGATGGATATCTCTGACCAAAATTCGAAGTAGATGATGTCGAGTACGGAGATGATGAATGGGATATGTTCTCCAACTTGTAGGTTGAAAAGTGAGGGTAATTGGTCGAAGGTTATGTAAAAGGGGTCGCTGAAGGCCCAGAACACCAACTCGTATTGGCCGACTCTTGAATCAAATTTTCAGCTTAGTTGCATGGTGCACATGAACTCGCGTACAACCTTTTCGTATCCTAGTTCATCTCGCAAGATGAATTTGTTCTAGTCCAGATTAGAGAGAAAGGCGCGAATCTCCACATTGATGCCCAATGTCTCTAACATGAAAGTCGATTTGTTCAGTAGAATCACTTTAGAGGAGTTTGCCTTGAATCTCTCTTTTTCCTCCTTAGTAATTCCCTTAATGAGATGGAGGGTAGGAGGTGCAGAGGGTTGAGCCACTACCTTGCCTTTGTTAGCCTTAGAGAATTTCTTGGGATCCATTACAAAGGATAGGAAGAAAGCTTGAGAGCTTTTAGAGAGAGATGAAGTGTTTGGAAGCGAAGTGAGGAAAACACTATTAAAGGGGTGCAAAAATGGTCATAAACAGCTAAAAATGAATTAAATGAAGAGAGGAAACAATTGGCAATCAAATCACTTAATTGCCTAGGCGATTACTCTAATTCACATTTGCAAAATTGGAAGTTGTGACTGCAAATTCCAAAAAATGTGAGTAACGGATAAATTTTCCTTGGGAAAAGGCGCGTCAATGGTCATATTTTTGAAAAACTTACCAAAATTCACGGTGGAGAGCAATTTTTGTGACCGCAAATTGACATTTGATAGCCGAGTGAAGTTAACTTGTAATTCACAATCGTGAAGAAGAAATAGCGATTGTGAATTATGAGTCAGCAAGGATAAGTATGAGAAAATTTCGAAAACATGTGATCCATTAGAAATAAATAATAAACATGTTCATACAATCATCACTCATGAATAACATATATAACAATCAATCATAGCATCAAGGTTTTCACTTTAGGGAACTTCCATCAAGCATTCCCAATTCTCTCTTAATGAAGTTCATCCTTTCTTCGTTTGAAGGTTTAGTGAAAATGTCTACATGTTGATGATTTGTGTCAATAAATTCTAACACAACATCACCCTTTTGTACATGATCTCTAGGAAAATGGTGTCTAATAACTATATGCTTACTCCCAAAGTGTTGGATGGGATTTCTAAAAAGATTAATAACACTTGTGTTATCACATTTGATGGGAATGTGATCAACTATTTTGCCAAAATCCTTCAATTGTTGTTTCATCCAAAGAACTTGGGTGTAACAACAACCCGCCGCCACATACTCAGTTTTCGCAGTAGATAAGGCAACTGATACTTGCTTTTTACTAAACCACAAAACTAGGCATTCACCTATGAATTGGCAAGTTTCGAAAATGCTTTTCCTATCTAGCAAGCTACCTGCATAATTCGCATCTGAATACTCTATGAGACTAAATGAAGAATCCCTAGAATACCATAACCCTTAGTGTATTGTGTCATGCAAATACTTAAAGATCCTTTTAAAAACATTCAAATGATATTTTCTAGGGGAGGATTGAAACCCAGCATACATGCAAACACTAAACATGATATCTGGTCTTGAAGCAGTAAGATAGAGCAGAGATCTGATCATACCTCGATATCTCTTTTCATCTACTTTTTTACCCGATTCATCCTTATCTAGTTTAATGGTATTGCTCATTAGAGTTTTAGCTACTTTGCAACCATCCATTTCAAATTTCTTTAGCATTTACTTTATATATTTGGCTTGGTTGATGAAAATCCCTTCATTGGATTACTTGATTTATAGACGGAGAAAGAATTTGAGCTCTCCAATCATGCTCATTTCAAATTCCCTAGTCATACACTTAGCAAAATCCTTACAAAGAGATTCATTAGTAGCACCAAAGATAATATCATCAACATAGATTTGAACGATTAATGTATCATGATTGTGTTTTTTAATAAATAGTGTGGTGTCCACCTTCCTTTTCTTAAAATCATTTTTCAAGAGAAATGAACTAAGTCTTTCATACCAAGTTCTTGGAGCTTGTTTTAATCCATATAAGGCTTTGTTTAATTTGAAAACATGGTTTTGAAAACAATGAGACTCAAAACCAAGTGGTTGTTCAACATAGACTTCCTCCTCTATGATGCCATTCAGAAAAGCACTTTTCACATCCATTTGAAAAAGTTTAAAATTCATATGACATGCAAAAGCTAAGAGAATCCTAATGGCCTATAGTCTTGCAATGAGGGCAAAGGTCTCATCATAATCTATTCCTTCCTTTTGGTTGTATCCTTTGGCAACCAATCTAGCCTTATTTCTAGTAATGAGACCTTACTCATCTAACTTGTTCCTAAACACCCACTTACAACCTATAATTGGGTGTTCCTTAGGCCTAGGAATAAGCTCCCATACCTTGTTTCTCTCAAATTGATTGAGTTCTTCTTGCATAGCAAGTATCCAACACTCATCATCAATAGCCTCATCAATGGACTTTGGCTCAAGTTGAGAAACAAATACAAGATTATTATCTAAGAGTGGAGATCTAGTACTTACACCCTTAGAAGTATCACCAATGATTAGGTCATTGGGGTGATACTTGGAGAATCTCCAATCTTTGGGTAGATCTTGTCTTGGTTCAATTTCTTATTGATATTGATGTTGGTTCTCATTTATTCTTGATGAATCTCCTTTTTCCTTTTCTTTATCAACTCTCCTTGTAGAATCATCTAATTCTAGGTTTTCAAGATCACCTACAAGATCATCAGCAAAAATACCTTTCCCAAGATCAAGTTTACTAGATTCATCAAAAACAACATTCATAAATTCTTCAACTACCATTGTACTTTTGTTAAAGACTCTATATGCTTTACTTGTGGTGGAATAACCCAAGAAGATTCCTTCATTTGTTTTGGAGTCAAATTTCTCAAGATTATCCTTGGTGTTCAAAATATAGTACTTACATCCAAATACTCTTAGGTATGAAATTTTGGGTTTTCTACCATTCTAAAGCTCATAAGAAGTTTTATTGAGAATGAGTCTTTTGAAAACTCTATTTACAATATAACATGAGGTATTAATGGCTTCGACCCAAAAGTAATTTGGTAAGGAATACTCATTGAGCATTGTCCTAGCCATTTCTACCAAAGTTCTATTTTTCCTCTCTTCAGCACCATTTTGTTGTGGTGTTCTAGGAGTTGAAAAATTATCAAAAGCTCCATTCTCTAAACAATAATTTTCAAATGATTCATTTTGAAATTCCTTTCCATGGTCACTTCTAATAGAAGATATGAAGTAACCTTTTTCATTTTGAACTCTTTTTGCAAAACTTTTGAAAGCATCAAATGAATCATTCTTATGAGCTAGAAAAGATAC
>CATIWR010031277.1:0-40457 GCA_949677035.1 Omphalea diandra | reverse complement strand
ACATTTGAGTGATTCAGATAGACACCACATAATATCTATATATATATATATATATATATATATATATATATATATATATATATATATATATATATATATCTACAGTTCATATTAGTAACTCATCCTCAAACTAATAGACATACCAAAGTTATCGATTGAATGATCCTTAATGGCCTTAAAAATTACTTGACGAAGGTAAAAGGGACTGAACGAGCAACTTCTAGATGTTATCTAGACATACTAAATGACCCTTAAATGCCAGTGAAGAATCACCCTTCAACATATTTTATGGCATGAAAGTGGTGGTTCCTATTGAAATTGACATGACTAGTCCTCAAGTTTAGCATTTTGACCAAGATGTCAACAATGAAGGGACAAAACTCCATATGGATTTAATCAAAGATTAAAGAGACCAAGCATCAATTCGAGTAACAATGTATAGGACCAAGGTGGCGCAGTTCTATAATAAAAGGGTTCAACATAAACCTTTGAAACATGGGTACCTAATCTTTAGAAAAACAAAGATTGGTAAAGGTGATACTAGCATAGGAAGGCTAAAAGCTAGTTGGGAAGGTCCTTACCTAGTAGTTAGTGTAATAAGGAACGAGCCCTACTAGATAGCAACTCAAGAGTGATAATCAATCTCTAGATTCTAGAATGGAAGAAACCTTCACAATACTATCAATAAAAGAATTATTCAAATAACTACTTGCAAAGAGGTTGACTCCCTAAAAATCCATTAATATGTTTAATTGTTTTGGGTGTGGTGTCTTAAGAAGCGATTAATATGTTTAGGTTTTTTGGGTTTGATTCCCTTAAAAGCCATTGACATATTAATTTTTAGGTTTGCTCCTTTGAAAGCCATTAAGTTCGTAGGTATAATTCTTCTAAGTGTAAAGTGGTTCAACTCCATTAGAGGCCATTAAATTCTTAAGTATTAATTCTTTTAAATGATTTTGCTCGAACATAGGCCATTAAAATTCTATTGTTTTTTAATGAAATGAAAAGTCAATTAATTGGCTAACTTTTATGTAAAGTCAGTTAGTTAATTCACTTAGAAAAAGAATGCTCAAACAAGCATTGAAAGAATCAAAGGAATTTTCATTAAAGTAAATACATCATAATTTATTCTAAGATTCTATACAATCAGTTGATAATGCATCACCCTTTTTGGTTCCAATTAGGGTAGGTTCAAATGCGGCTAGATCATGAGTAAAATGATTGAGAGCAGCTTGATCAGATATTGATGTTCTTTCAATAGTTGTCAAACCCTTATCTCCCTAATAGTCTAGTAAAGCTTTGTAATAGGCCTCAATATGAGAGGAAGGGGAGCTAACCATACAAATAAGACCTTATTGCCTGAAGATCTCAAACTCTATGATTGGAACAAGGATGTTAAAGGAAGACATCTTTTCATTCTTCTAGTGAAATGTAGCATCCACCATTTTAAAGGGTAATTAATATTGATATTATTCAACTTCTCCAAGTCAAAGGGGATGCTCTTCCCTTTAAGCATCTGTTGAATGTCTTGATAGTAGCCACTCAACATTATAGAACAAAGGTAAACATCTTTTTCTCCTACCAAGTAGCTAGAGCCATGCATTCCACCAACCTATTTTATACATTCCCACTAGCTTAGAAGTTGTCATGAGGAAGGATGAATTTTGGTTCAATTCCCTCTTAAGAACCCTTATCTTCTTGTTCTTGTAAGTGATAAGCTCAACAAATGCTTGCCTCTCACTCGCCCTAACTTTCTTGACCATTTTGTTTAGCTCTAAAGAATTGAGGGCAATCATTTTTTCCATCTTCTTTATAGCAACCTGTTTAAAAAGAAACAGTAATCCTTAAGTGAATATTCATAAGGTAAAATTAAAAATCCACTCTAAATGGATACAATTACCAAGGATGCTTCTTTAATCCCTAATCAACATTTGCAGCTCTCGTCAATCTTTTGGAGCTTCTATAATAGATGCATCACTTTTATGCATTTAATGTCCATTGAGGAGCAATTTGCCTAGTATTAAACATCAGGCCCTAAGTGAATGAAATCTAAAAATTGTCATAGATGGAGAAGTTTTGGATGGTGTCAGTAGTGTTTGCCTTTAGCTAGGCTCGGGGAATTATGCAATCAATCCCTAGTACTTCGAACACTTCTAGTTTTGCCTCTACCTCCTCTTTATGTTCCTCTCCTGTTCTTTCAACTATCCTCCTTTTCTTACTCATTGCCTTTCTTTAATGACTATTAGAAACACCTGACAAGCAAGGAGAAGTACATAAAGAAGGGTTCCTTTAAGAGCAATGAGGGACGTTATCACATGAAGTGAACCCCTTTCATTCACATGATGGGGAGTTCATTGAATGAGTGAAAATTACTCCTCTTTGTCATTCATGTCAACTCAGATCATCCTTAAGAAGTTCATTTTTCCCACAAGAAGCAAAGTTAGTAAAAATTAGATCATTGGCCATAAGAATTGAATGATAAGAGAAGAGTTATATATTTCCTCTTTGCCAAAGACTTTAGTATGGCCCACCTTCACTGTTAGACAATCCTTACCCACTATTAAGCATGATGGCTCTTTATTCCCTAATGATTAATTTTTAATAAACCTCTGAATGTACCATTTACAGGAGGGTTAAGTAATCCTGCACACATTGCTTAAGTCTACCATAAAATTTGCCTCCTAAGTACTAAGGGTTAAAGGAAGGGATAAAAGGTTTATCAATAAAATTCTTATGGAAGGCATTCAATGAAATAAGGTAGTGTAAGCGCCTTAAAATTTCGTAGTTGTACTTGAACAAGTGGAATCTTGCTTGTGAATCCATCCTTTTATCGATCATTAGGGGATCAAAAGGACGAGGGCCATACTTTGGTACAAACCCTATTAATGGCATGCAAGGGGATCAAAGAACGATCCTTTAGGCCTTGCGTAACTTCAAAGTCTTAAGTCTAAATGTTGGTCATTAAGGGACCAAATGGGACAATACATTGGTATTATCCCTAAGAAATATGGAGTTGTCACCTAACTTTGATCGGGATAAGAATCAGAGGAAGGCAAAATCTAAACCTAATCTAAGTTAATTAAAAGACCAATTTCATCTTCACCCCATCAGACATTAGGTTGAAAAGTGAGGTACGACTTAGGGAAGAGTTGAGGCACCCCAAAGCAGCTTGGATATTAGGATCCAATCTTTGGTTAACCTTTAATATTTTAGCCAAGTTATTAATTAGTCTGATTAATACCCCTAAGCATACACCTAAACGTGATTCATTTAAATAAATCAAATCATTAACTTTAAGGAATAAAGATCATGCACCATGGTAAAGGGGTTTCAAGCATACATCATCCATACACATATAAGCATTCATAACATGGAATGGGATCATGTGATATGAGATATGAATTTAGCATGCATCATCATCCATCCACACACATAAACATCCATAATCAATATGTGACAATGATCAAGACAAAACTCATGGGACAGATCAAGTAACATTAGCTACATCCAAACGAAGAAGCAAGTTAGTAATTAATCAAAAAGGAAACAAATGAAGAAAACTTGAAGTAAACACAAAAAGGCAATCAAGGTTCGTAGTGACCATCTTACCATATCTCTAAAGTCAAGGTATCTTAACATTAATTCTAAGTTTATGATAACACATTCAATCATCAAGAAACAAAATGCAAAAGATAAAGGAAATGCATGAAAGATGAACAAAAGGAAAGATGAACACATAAGACAAAGCATTTGGAGGATATTGAATGACCAGGGCAAAGATTCACCTTAATGAGATCCTAAGGGCACTAAGTCCTCCCTTATTTTGCTCACAAAAGGCTAACACATTTAAGGCAAAATCAAACATTGTAGAAGTTAGGATGCCCGTATTAAACTTAAAAAAAACCAATGAATCAAAAGTACTATTAACATTATTAGCACAAAGAGGACTATCAAGTTAAAGAAGCTTAAACTTTTTACTTGATTATTGCCTCAAGGTGTCAAAAATAGAACAAAAAATCTTTGAGATCAAAGGAAAGAAAATTTTAAAACATTAGTAAATAAAAAAGTAAGGAAAGTCATTTGGAAAACTTATGAGACTCTGTTATTAGGGTGAATAAGGGTTCTAAGTCATTAGACATCACCCTATTCTTTCATTAGAGTCACCAAATATCCCAAAAGATACCCCAAAAATGAAAAAAATCCTAAGGAAAAAAGAAGGTTTGTTACTATGTTGCAGGAGACCTTAGTTTTACAGCCATGAATAAGGGTTGTACGACTCAAGAATAGGGTTGTATAGCCTACCAATAAGGTTATACAACCTCATTTTCTAGGTTTTGAAAATAAAAAATGAGAAAGAAATGGACAGAAAAAAGAAAGGGAAATGGGGTTTTAAGTGTGTTCTAGTGATGTCTTTGCCCTTAAAAGCACAGTGATAAGTCTGATATCCTCCAAAGATGCTATGAAAATGTATAAATAGTGAATAGGGTGAGGTTAGGGTTTTCTGTATTTGGGAGCGTTTAAAAGAAGATTTAGTAGAGTTTTGTTAGGGTATCTACTAGGCATACTTTTTTCTTCATTTTTTGACTTCTATGAGGTTGCTTTCTTCACTACAGCTGACCCTCTCTCCCCCCTCCCACCTAAAAAATTAAGGTATTTATAGATAATAGATGGGTGTACAAGGCCATAAATGGTTTTAGTTGCAACATGGACATGTCCAATCACAGAGAGAGATGTTAACCTCCTGGAATAAGGGTCTGTACACGAGCTATACAATCAAGAATGTGTTGTACATCTACATATTAGGGTTATGCAATGCTAGGGTTAAAGAGGGAACCAATTCTAAATGGTTAAGAGGATTAGGGTTTAAGGTAGGGTTATACATCCTTGAGGAGGTTAAAGGGGGAACTAATTCTAAAAGGTTCAGAGGATTAGGGTTTAACATAAGGCTATACATCCTTTAGGAGGGTTGTACATCCCTAGTTGCAGGGCTATAAATCCTTATTTTTGGTGGGTTGTACATCCCAGTTTAGTGAGATGTACATCTTTTACTTAGATGGATGTATATCCCTCTAAAGAGGATTAGTCTTGGGTTTTATTTTGGGCATCAGCTTGGTTTTAAGTTTGGTTTTGGGTTTCTTCAATATCTTTCAAGGCTTTGTTTTTGTTCCTTTGCTTTTCCCCTTACATCTTAAGGAATAGGTTTAGTGATTTTTATTATTGGCCTTGCATCTCGAGATTTAAAATCCAACATTAATAGTTTACCCATACTTTGTAGGGCTTGAAAAATATCATTTGAGAAATGACTGTTAGACAAGACACATCAAATCATTTGTTATAAACTTGAACACTAGATAAAGGATACGAAAGGATATAATTTTCTCAATAGCTCTTCGAGCAAGCACTAAGCTTCTTAACAACTTTTACCAAGTACCAAGGTTGATTTTCACCTTTCAGCAGCCTTCTAGCAAGTACTAGAGTTGATCTCCTTAGCAGCCCTCTAGCAAATACTAAGCTTCTTAACAACCTTTTAGCAAGTGCCAAGGTTGGATACCATTTTCTAGCAATCATCTAGTAAGTACTGGAGTTTATCGTTCTTCAGCAGCTCTCAAGCAGGTACTAAACTTCTTGGCAGTTATCTAATAAGTACCAAGGTCACATTTCACTTTATGGCCACTTCAGTCTTTTCTTACTAGTGATTTTGGTTCAAGGATGCCTCCTAGGTGGTCCTCGTGTCATACAAGCCCTTCTAACATTGGTAAAATTGAATCCATATTCTTGCAGATTTTCTAACACTTCTTTAGGCTTTGTTATTTCTAGGGAAGAGATTTTTCTTGAAAATACTTCTTTTGTTATTGATAGATATCTTGGTGGTCTAACTTGAATCAGGAAACTCGGTGTTTTATCTAAGTGTTCTAAAAAGGAATGAGGGTATTTTTGTAATTTAGATGTTGTAAGGGTCTTTTAGAAAAGCTAGGAGCAATTTGGTAATTTAGTCATAATTTGGCTTAATGATAAACTAGTTGAATTTTGCTAATTTAGGTGTGTTTAGACTTCATAAGAAGTTGGGGGGTGCTTTAAACTTTAAGCTAAAAGGGGTTGTCGCCTCAACCCGGTAGGGTTGTACAGCCTGCCCTGGGCTGTACAACCTTGGAGGGTTGTACAGCTTGGAGGCACTATATAACATCTTCTAACATTGGTAAAATTGAATCCATATTCTTGCAGCTTTTGTGGCTGACCTAGGGTTTGTTTTTATCTAAAGGAAATGGGCTTTGGGTTTAGATGATGTAAGAAACACTTCTTTGGGCTTTGTTATTTCTAAGGGAGAGATTTTCCTTGAAAGTACTTCTTTTGTTATTGACGGATATCTTGGTGGCCTAACTTGAATCAGGAAACTCGGGGTGTTCTTTAGGAGTTTTAAAAAGGAATGAGGGTATTTTGGTAATTTAAGTGTTATAGGGGTCTTTTAGAAAGCTAGGGACATTTTGATAATTTAGTCATTCGGGTTAATGATAAACTAGGGGAATTTTGCTAATTTAGGTGTGGTTAGATTTGATGAGAAGCTTGGGGGTGCTTTGAACCTTAAGCTAAAGGGGGTTGTCGCCTCAGCCCGGTAAGGCTTAAGGTGCTTTCTATTCTTGTCAGTTTTATTTTTATTTCTTATACACTTTGTCATTGTAGGCTTTATGTGCTACCCCTGAACTTCTTACTTGCGAATAATAAGTTAGCTTTGAAATATTCAGAGATAATTTCTAGGGCACCCATCTCTTATTTTTAGTGAATTTTATTTTTCATCCTGTAAGTCCAATTGCTTGCCTTGATTTACATGCCTTAGGCTTAACTGTATGACTTGCATAAGGAAATAATTGAAATTAACTCATATAAAGATTCTTGGGCAATTAGGGCACATACTTTAATGAATAATTCATTATCTTTGTGAATTTGTCTATCTTGAGGTATTTTGTCTTTGATTTTATTTAACCCTAACTATTAGGATTCACTGTCTTCTTGTTTTGTGAGCTGCTATAATTGACACCCTTTTTAGGGGATCATCTCTTTCTAAAAAGCGGGCAACTCTAATGGTCTGACTAGGGTGTGGGTTTATACAATGCACCTCTGAGTCATGACCCATTTAGAAGGGACTAGGGTCTAGACCTTCTTGCGGATGTTACTCGATGAGATGTCAAGGATCAATTTGTTAATGATGTAGCATTAGTGAAGCAATGGATAGACATGGCTCACATCTTTCATCTACCCTTAATTAAGGAGATTATGATCACTCTTGGCGGTTTTACCTTTTTTACCAGGTTGTAGTTCCTAGACATTCCACTACCTATCAATTCTAGTGTACACTATCCAGTTCTTCAAAAGGATTATCTACAAAGGGTCCTAGACTGCATTCCCTTATTAAAGGAGAGTAGGACTGTAATGAGGTCGAGCATTCAAACTAGTGCACTGACCATTATTGATGATAGTTCTAGGGAGGTGGTTGATCAACACATTCATTACTATTTGTTGTACCACTTATCAGGCTCCATATTTTTTAGTGCTTTCAGGGTAGTGGAGCTTTGCTTAGTGCTTGTGCTGGAGGACCTAGACTTGCTGCACCACTTCAACTAGGGGTCTACGACATTAGTGTACCTCTAACACTATCTCAACCGGTGCTCTTAAGGACAGGGCTATATATGCAGTGCATGAAGAGTCCTCATTGCGAGTTGTGATTACCTTCTTCATTTTTCTTATTCTCTAACTCTACCTCTTACTTTGAAGCTCATGTTATTATTTTTATTCTTTATTATTTTGTTAACAGATGTGGGTTGCTGAGTTAGGCCTTCTACAGGGGTTAGATTCTTAGGACAGTGTAAAGGGCGGTTACTAGGTTTTGCACAATGGAATTTGGCGATCTATGAAGAGTCTCTTGTGGCTACTAGACACGCTTGCCTAAAAACAATCACTTTAGACCAAGTATTCCTTATGCATTGATATCATCATGTTAGTCATGGTTATCCATTGTATTGTTTGTTATTATACTTATAGTGATTTTGGGCCTTTATTGCAGCTACACCTTGAGTGGAGAGGTCCTATAGCGACATGGTCATTAGAGGTGATAGAGGTCGAGGTCATTTCCTATTGTCGTCGTTTAACGATGGGCCCTCCATTCAGGAGTGGTACCTATGAGAGCGCATATTTCACTTATATGAGGGCCTAAATGAAAGACTTGTCCCATAAAGTTTGTCTATGAGCTTAGTTTAGGCAAGGGATCTAGTAGGTGCAGATCTCACCACAATGCTATGATATGTGCCAAGGGAGGAGTTGTCTTCCACTAGTGTTCCCTATAGGTCCATGATGATCGATGTGCTCATAGGGAGCCTCCCTTTATCTGATGCAGTTATCCATACATTTTCCTGCAATGCACTTGATTAAGGGATCGCCTTATAGCACACGAGTCGAGGCACTACTGCTATGCACTTGATTAAGGGATCTAGTTTTGTTGTCACTCAGGGTCGCAAATAGGCTCCTAGATCCACTTTGGGACATGTGGAGCTACTGTGGTAGGCAATTTGGCCTCTATGTTGGATAGCCTGGCAGGGTCTTGTATGGCTTTGTTGACTAGGTCGATGATGTCATTGCAGATCACCCAGTCTATCTGTGCCTTTGAGCTAGTCCAGACCACTCACGTAACTATTTTCTCTTTTTTCATTTATTATGTCTCGATTATATTATTAATTATACTTCTATTGGCATTTCTTTTTCCCGTCTTGTAAATTCCTTGAATATAGGCAAAGGCCATGGTTGACCTGATCACTGAGCTGAGGAGGGCTATGATGTAGTAGACTCGCTCTATGTAGGTTGGTGAAACATAAACAAAATAATGTATGTATGCAAGTTCTCGATCCGTGTTTTGTGTACTTTGTGCCTTAAACATCCTAACCCTTGTGTTTCTTATTGGAGATGATCCAACACCAAAACCGTGAGATTAGGAAGGGGGATTAGCATCTTGCAGAGGCATAAATAGAAATGGAGCATCTAGCCCAGAGAGCTAAAGATTACAAATATGTGGATACAAATAGTGAGCCTGAGGATTTTGAGGCGACACTTTCTAGAGGTGGAGACTATTGAGCCTTGAGACCGCCACCCCTTAGCAGTTTAGGACGTTTCTCTTTCTTTTTCTTCATTCTAGTATAATATACTTATATAATTTTATTAGGTGGTTTGAAAGCCTTACCTTTTGATTGCTTGCTTAAGATATGTTAAGGAAAAACTGAGGCGACATTGCCTCCATTTTTTACTAAACTTTCATATTTTGTCTGTCAATATAGAAATCTATTTCTCTTTCCCTGATTATGCACCTCAAACATGAATTGTTGCCTCTTTTACATACATGCTTTATATAAAAAGTACCCAAGCTTTTTCTAACCCAAAAACCAAAAGGAAAGCCATTTAATATGTCTTTATGGAATAGGGGATAGGCCCAACTGAAAGGTTGTACAACCCAACTAGAGGGTTGTATAACCCTTACAACCCTGTTAAAGAGGGTTGTACAACCTTGGCAGGGGCTATACATCCTATAGGTATGGCCCTCTACCATAAAAGCCCATTTTGAAACCTCTCTCTTCATTTGCCTCCTCCCATTCCCCAACCATGGAAAAACCCTTTTTAAGGTCTATCTCACCCTAAGTTTGGTTTGTTTTACCATGGGCTGATCTTTTTGCTCTTCGCTACCTCTTTAATGTTCATCTCAACTTTCATTTTTTACGGGCAGCTTGTGATTTGTAGGACTCCACTATCCATACCTTCTACTTTAGGGGCATTAAGATCTATTCTCTACTAGAGAAGTTTAGTGCTATTTTTGACTGTCGGGTTATGACTATAAATCATATTGCACCACCCTAGCTAGATTATCTACATGCTAGGAAGATGATGGAGCTATTTGACTTGTAAAATGGAGATGTCCCTTTGTACACTTTAGGCACCGAGAAGATCCTTATGGCCCCTTTAATTACTTTTTTCCTTTCTCGGGGTCATGCTCGAGCTCCTCAAGCTTGCATTATAGCTATCATTTTGATGGGTGAGTATCTATTGAAGAGGGATGACAACAAGATTGATTTGCAAATCCTACCTCTCATGGAGGGAGTTGAATCAAGAAGGACTCTCATACCTATGATCTCAAGTGAGACCATTGTGGGCTTAATAGGGTGGCTTTGGGTGTTACTGAGTCCTTTGCAAAGAGCCCACTACTACTTTAGGTATGAATTCTTCTTGCAAGCTCTTTTCTATTTATTTGCTTTTACTTCTCTTTCTTTTTTCCTTTTCTTTTTACAATCTTTAGTTTACTTGGACTGCCCTCATAGGTTTTCAATTCAGTAAGCTGCTCAATTTTGCTTTTGCCACCCTATGAAATTTTCAACTTAACGAGCATTTTTTGTTTGTTTTCTTTATTTTTCTTTTTCTTCTTTTCTTTTTTCTTCTTCTATTTTTTATTTTCTTTCAGATATGGTTATAGGAGAGGTTGGGATTATTAGTTATCCCTACCGCAGATGCGAGGCTTTACTACCCACAACACTACTTAATCGTTATTTGACTAGACTAGCCACTACTAGTGCTGAGTAGGCTTAGAGGATGTCCAATATCATTATCACTGATAGCCATTAGGGTTGTCCCTAGTGGAACCTATCTTATGTCACCCTGAGGACTTATGGAGATTGCATCATTATTCCTGCTTTAGCTTCAAACACATTTTACGACTCTGTTCACTTGTTTTAGCTTCAGTCGCTCTGAGGACTTATGGTGCAATCTGTGTTGTCATTAGTTTAGTGCTCCCCAGATTGAGGTGTAGTTCCTCCCTTCATTCGTTAAGGGCCCTCTGACCCAATGCTACCTAGATAAGGTTGAGACCACTTAGACTAGTCTTCACATCTGCGACTTCTATACTGGTCGAGAACTTCAACCTGAAAATGATACAGATTACATGGCATGGTTGTGCGACCCTTAAAGTTACAAATCACATTAATAAATGGTAGACAGTGATCTTTTATAAGAGAAAACTTGTCTTATATTTAATTCTAATTCAAAGACATATATGATTGAATTTACTTTAATTATGCAAATGCACCTCATATGATATTATGTTTAACAAGAATCATTTACATTTTGCATATTGTACATTAATTACATTTGTGACTTCTACTTTTAACAGTGGCACATTAGATCATCTTGCTCAATAACTTTTTTTCCTTAATCCGTTACTTATTCATCCTTGTATTCTACCCAACTATCCTACCAATGATCCCTTAGTAGTCAGTCACACTTTCTTGACTTTTACTATATTGATTTTGTTCATTTTTATGCTTTAACTTGCCTAAGCTACCCTTTCAAGTTTTAAACTTAGCGAGCCTTCCTTCATCATTTATTTTTTTTATTTTTATTTTTTTTTAATCTTTGTTCATGTACAAATTTTTGCCTAAATTGCCCTTTCGGGTTTTGTCTTAGCGAATTTTTTTCTTTTTCTCAAACTTCAGATGGAATACTTATTGAGCTAGTCTAATTTCACAGGATCAGTGAATTCATTCCCATCCATATCTGCTAATTTCACCTTGTTGCCTGAGTATATTTGTTTGACCACAAAGGGACCTTCCCAATTTGGCATGAACTTTCCCTAAGGATCCCGAGTCTGTGGTTGGATTGCCTTCAACATCAGATCACCAACCCTTATCATACTTGGTTTGATCTTCTTAATAAAGACACAAACCATTTTTGGCTTGATACAACTGAATATGGTACAAGGCCTTCAATCTCCTTTCATCCAACATAGGCAATTGCTCAAGTCTACTCCTTGTCCATTGGTATTCAGGAATGCCAAACTTAACTAATACTTGTAAGGACTTTACTTTTAGCTCAATCAACCAAAATGCTTCTATCCCATATACCAAAAAGTGCAAATTCATCCTAGTTGATACTCTTGTTGTAGTTTGATAACCTCATAAGGCGAAAGGTAGTTTTCTCAGAGTAGTCTTTATGCTTCTTAACAATCTTAGCTAGAATGTTTTTAACATTCTTATTTACTGCTTCCACCATTCCATTGCCCTGTGGTCTATATGGTGAAGACTTATGGTGGACCGCCCATACCTTCCCAACTAACTTTGACCTCAGCCTGGAAATGGATGTCATTATCTATAGCAATGTGGTGTGGCATGCCATAGTGGCAGATGAGGTTCTTTTTAATGAATCATGCCATCTATTTTGCCCCTAACTTACTGAAGGCTTCAACCTTTACCTACTTCGAGAAGTAATCGACTACTACCATAATATACCTATGTCCCCTTGTAGATGTTAGCCTGATTTCTCTAATCACATCAATGCTCCATGCTACAAATGACCAAGGTGAGGTCGAATTCTACAACTTTATTAATGACAGATGACTGAAGCTACTGTGGATTTGGCATTCATGACAACTCTGAACCTTATAAATACAATCATGCTCTATAGTAGTATAGTAATGTCACTCAGAATGTTCTTTGCCAACACCTTACCATTCACGTGGGGACCATAAACCCCTATGTGTACCTCATCCATGACCTTATACATTACCTTATATAAACCCCTATATGTACCTCTTCCTCAACCAGGCATCGAAAATGAATCCTGTTAGGCATTCTCTTATATATTACCTTATTGTACACTATAAACTGTAAAGATAGCTTCGAAATCATGTCTTTATCCTTCTTTATAGACCCTTCCGAGTATTCATCGTCCTCTAGGTACCTTTGTATATTGAAATACTAGGGGTAATTTTTCCATTGCCATGTGTATCATACCTACACCTATGTAAGACGATGTCTCAAATCGAAGTGTGATAAATCGCTTTATGAGCATCACCCTAAGCCCTTCCCAAACAGAGACCAAAGTTCCTAAGACATCAACTATTGCATTTTTATCTCTTGGTATATGATAAAATGTGATCTTTTGGAAATTTTATATCAATCCTTTCATATGTTTTAAGTCTAAGGCCAAACATTCTTCTTTCAACTCTTACTTATCTGTTATCTGTGAAATGACTAACAGTGAATCCCTAAACACCTTTATAGCCTTGACCCTTATTTACTTTAAGAGTTCAAGCCTTTGCGCACATGTTTCATACTTCGCTATATTATTAGTAACCTTATAGTCAAGCATTTTCACTACTAGAAAGAGCTTTTTTTCTAGCGATATCATAATTACCCATATGCCTGCCCCCTTCTTGTTCACTACTTCATCAAACTAAACTCTCCACCCTAGTGGTTTGATTGCTTTTAAGCCCTCATCTAAAAATTAGGGAGGCTCAGATTCTCATTTTTCAAGGGGTTGTTGTGCCAAAGACTCTGAGATTGCTCGTCCTTTGATCAATTTCTACATACTTAAATATCAAATTCAATCAACATGATTAACCATTTTGCCAATCTTCCTGCTAATGAAGGGGCTTCATGGAGGTATCTAATTAGGTTTAGCTTTGAAATCACCTTCATCGAGTATGACTAAAAATAATGCCTCAAATTCTTTATCACCCAAACTAGCACTAGGCAGGTCTTCTCTATCTTGTTATAATTCTCTTAATAAGGCAATAACTTCTTGCTAAGATAATATGCTACTTGCTTATTTCCTACTTCACCTTCTTATACCAACATTGCATTTAGAGAAATATCTTCCACAGTCAAATACAAAGTAAGTAGTTTTTTGAGCCTCGATGGCTTTAATAATAGTAGGTTAGCCAAATATTCTTTTATTTTCTAAAAAGCCTTTGGACACTATTCATTCCACTCTATTGGTTGGTCCTTCCTTAGTAACTTGAAGATAAGTTTGCAAATTAGGGTTAATCTCACTATGAATTGACTAATGTACTGTAAGTGACCTAAGAAACCTCATACGTCTTTCTCCATCTTAGGTGTGGGCATGTCTTTAATTGCATTTATCTTATCAAGATCCACTTTAATGCCTTTCTCATTAACTATGTGCCCTAACAACTTATCTAATGTGGCCTTTAACACACATTGTTTTCGATTTAGCCTCAAATTGTACTTGTCAACACTTTTCAAGAACTTCTCTAAAGCTTTAAAATGCCCTTCCCTTATTTTTGACTTCACCATCATGTCATCCACGTACAACTCCATCTCTTTATGGATTAAGTAATGTAATAAGGTCTTTACCATTCATTGGTATGTTGAACCTACATTCTTCAACCTAAATGACATTACCTTATAGCAATATGTCCCCTATTATTTAATTTTTTTTTATAAAGGTCATCTTTACCTTATCAATAATGGCAATTAGAATTTGGTTGTACCTAAAAAACCCATCCATGAAAGAATACAGAACATAAGTTGTGACACTATCAACCAACATATCAATGTGTGGTAAGGAAAATTCATCCCTAGGGTAATCATTGCTTAGATCTCTATAGTCGATGCACACCCTTACTCTTCCATCCTTCTTCTGTACCAACACTATATTGACTAACCATTCAAGGTAGTCTCATCCTTCATAATTTTTATTTCATTGGTCTCATATGTGGGTAGGTCAGGATTTTGCATTTTACAATTCGCCTTTCGACCTTCGGCATATCCTTATATGTCCAAGCAAAATCCCTCTAGTATTTCCAAAGTAGTTGCTCAAACTTTCTTCCCTTTTTTGGCATGACATCACTTAAAATGAGTAATATTTTTAGATTTTCCTCTGTACCAAGGTTATATGCAATGGTATGGTTAAAATTAATATTGAATATGCTCATGAAATGATACAGGCTATACACACTACCATCAAGAAGCACATTACATAAGTAAGCAAATTCATTATTTATTACCTTAAACATAGAAAGAAATACATTATCATCCTTAAAGAGACTAGAAATAAAAACATCAACAAAATATGGATAGATGGCTTCCTCAGGGGGAGTGGTGAGAACCTCCTCTCCTTATGCATTCTTTTAATTCTATCCCTTACTAACAAGAATGCTTGTGTCACCACCCGTTGTAACATTGGTTTCAACCTCATTCTCTGTTTTATCTTTCATCCCTATGACAACTTTGACAACCCTTTCAAAACTCTACTTCATCTAATCATCTGGTTATTCGACCTTCAAGAAATATGCTTATAGAGTTGCACTTTCTACCATAGTTATCTTAGTCTCCTCTGTATGACCTTGCATTTCCTTACCATCCACTTCCTCAGTGGAATTCATGATCATGCTCTCAATATTTTCTAACTTTATCCTAGTGTAAGAATCTTCATTGAACTTATATGTCCTAGTGTGCTCCTATTCTGGCTCATGAAAGGTGTGCTTTGCTTTGTTAAGTTGAACCCCTTCCTTGCATGATCTTTCCCGATGACCCAAAAATTCGGATTCAGTATATATCCCTTAGTATGTTCATCAGTCATCTTCTTCTTATTCTTTTATGGCCATCTTGACTAAAGGTTGTGTTATTTCCTAATTGTTTTATATTCCTGCAACTTGTTTTCCCTTTTTCTTTCTCTCTTTCTTATCATTCTTCTCTTATGATGAGTCCTGATAGTTCTGATAACCAAGTTCACCAACATCTAACTGGAAAAAAGCCTTTTCAAGTTTTTCCAAGTCATTGCTCAATGACTTCTCCCTCTGAATGGTTCCTCGTCTACTCTTCCAAGAACTTCCCTTTTTTATAAAGAAGTCTGACAGTGACCCATGTAAATCTCTCACTTTTTGCTTTGACCCTTCATTTATGGTACCCCAATCCCTTTCTTATAATCTAGGTGGAAATCTCTGGGAACTCTGATATGTCAATAGAATTTTTCCCTAACCCCTTTCGATCAAGTTCTTTAGGAATCGTTGGGAATCTCTGTGTTATTACACAAGTTCATGTTCTTCATAATTGCCATTACCTTTGGATCAACCCATTTATTTGTGACTTTGGTGGCCTAAAACCTTGAAGGTGTGGAGCAACCACATTCAAAGCTTATGTAATTTCACCAACCTGGGCATAAATGGTCACATAAAGGATCTTAACTTTCTTGTGAAAAGTGGAAGGCACCCCATCGACAGGATGATACCATGGCCTCCCTAGCAAAAGTAAGAAAGTAATTGGGATGTCTAAGACTATAAACACCACCATGGCCTCGACTACTCATGTTTTTACTATAGTCTTGAATACTCCTGCAGTTGGTATTCTACTATCATCGTAGGCTCTAATGACACTATCAAAAGCCTCTAAGTCCTTCTCAAACATTGCAAACTTGTGTAATAACTTTACTGGACAAATATTAATCCTAGATCCACCATCCACCATCACACATACACCTTCCTTTCACTTTAGCTCAGATGAATAAAGTTAAATTGTAATCCCTTCCTCTGGTGGTAAATCCTTATCTAAAAAGGTAATTTTATCCTCATGAGTCACCAATGTACTAACATTTTTTAAAGTAGCTTCACTAGAAATGACCAAGCTAGATGAGGCCTCTATCATAGCCTTTTTATGCTTCTGAGAGGTGATAAGTAGTTCTCATGCACTTATTTGAGCTGGTATCTTCTTTAGTTACTTCACAATAGGGTTGTCATTCTTTTTCTTCTTCATAATAAGCTTGTCAATCTCTTTTTTAACCCTCAATTCTTTGGGAACTTCTTTGTCAGGGTAGTACTTTCCATTACGAGTCACATGGCTTACTTGCTTGGCTTTTTTTCTTCATCACTTTCCTCCTATAACTAAATTATTATCCTCTTTCGCACTTCTTTTGTCTCCTCATTTGACCCTTCCCATGGAATAATAACGCAGATAGCTGAAACCTTATTCATAACTTACTCAATAATTGTAATAACTTCCTCGAGAATCTTAGAATCTATCATGAAATTCTCCTGATTTAGGGGAGGAACATTATGATAGTTTGAGAGAGGGTTCCCTCAGATGCTAGGCCTTCTAAAAGTGGAACAATTGTCTTATTGTTGATAAGGTCCTGAATGCCATGCCTCAGTCTGCAATGGTCATATGTGTTGTGACCCATTCCTTAATGAAAAGCATAAGCAGCAATGGTGTCATACCTCTTAGGCAGTAAGTTAGAAAGTGTTGTTGGTGCTAAAGGCTTTTACACCCCTATCTTCTGCAACCTCTTAAATGCCTTAGACAAAGGCATCCCTAAATTTGTAAAATGTCTAGGCACCCTTACTATATTATTGTCAGCCATTTTGTTCCCTTCTATTTGGGGCTGAGATGGAGTGCTTCTTCTTCCCATTTATTTCCTTATTGTCTTAGATTATAGCTATTTAGCCTAAAACCTACTTCTCGGAGATCTTTGAAATTCTTAACCAACTTTTTTCTAATTTTGGTGTCGATGCCATCTAAAGACCCTTTCACAGTCATTCTAACATATTTTCTCTCTCTATAGGCCTTGTGGTTACTTTTGAAGCCATCTTCTTCCACCTCCTAAGGAATCATTGAAGTTCTCCCTAGTCTTCTGCTTTAAAGATTATAAGTCCTATAATGCGGCTTTCAAATTTGAATTGCAAGCATAGTGCCTTTCAAAAGCTTCTGTCAACTCCTTCTAGTCCTCCCTGATAGTCTTTGGTTAGTTAAGGTATTATGTTTTAGCAGATCCCTCCAATGATAACTAGAAGAGCTCTAACATGGTATCAGTCGATACCCTAGATGGCTTCATGATTACCATATATGAGTAAACATGGTTTTTAGTATTCTAGATCCCTATGAACTTGGGCAGCATAGAAATGTAAAAATTATCTGGTAGTTTCTCAGGTTTGCGAGCAAGCAATGCATCAATGTTTGTTCCCTTCTCTAAACCTTTAGCACCTAGAGCTTTTGGTATTTTCTCTAACTGTTTCACAAAATCATCAATCGAGAACTCTTTTTCTCACTATTTGTAACCTTATTAGAGACAACTATAACACTATCCATTTCCTTAGCAAGTTCGTTATCGTAGTACTCTTTCATCCCAAACATGTCAACGTTAATCACTACAGGTTGTGGGGTCTCCATAGGAGCTTTCCCTTTGTCGACCCTATTGGTAGATGTGTCAACCTTGTTTAAAATCTCATTGACGTGCTTATTGACTTCCTCAGTAATCCTCTCTTCCATTTTATGGCTAAAGTTAGCCATTAGCCTCTCTAAAACTTTAGGTGGTATGTTTGGTTCTATAATCAAGTCGACTTTCTAGCTCAGACTCAGAGTCTTACTCTTTCTAGCAAGTCGATTTCCCTTTCTTTTTCATAGGGGTTTGGATGGAGCTATGATGGCTGCAAGACAAGGGTTATCAGTATGATGCAAAAATAGATAATCAATGTATATATGCATGATATGCACAAATCATTTTGCACATGATCCTTCCTACCTTATTCCTCCCACATATGGGGTCTAGTGACTCTTTCCTTTATTGAGTCTCATTCTTATACCATCAAAGGGTAGAGAATGTGTGAGGTCACCTCAGACTGGGAAGAGTTAAAGCCTCAAAGAACATATACACAAAAGCACTAAAAGGACAAACTATTTATATACTTAAAAAAACATGTACAAGCAAAAAAAGAAATCCCTTTAAGGAAATAGGGATGTATACAAAAAGTGTTTACATAAAGGGAAAAAGGAATACATCAGTACTTACATGTGGAGAATATTTATATTAAGGGAATATGATTACATTTATGCTTACATTTAAGAATACCTAACCATGTTATTCGAGAACTTTCACTCTCTTTTATAGAAATGCAAATAAGTGGGGTAACCTATTCCAAAGTACTAATGGCTCCTACATACAACCAATAGTTGAAAGATTTATTATACTTGATGGCTCCCATAAGCTTAGAGACAATTGTCGTGATTCCCTATTCCATATACTCGAAGGCACTAGGCTCATGAGTGATGAATCCTCCTCACAATCTCCTAAGCTCGATTAGCGCTTAGGTCTCAAGTTTCAAGAACCATGGATTTATCTAAGGGCGTCAAGTGCTTGTGGTGAAGTATGGAGGCTACATGAATGTAATAGAGTACTTAGCAACAAGTTTACAATATGAAAAGTGAATCAAAGATTAAACACGAAGTTAATTTTGGGTCCTCAGTGGAGTCACCACTATGAATACCTCGAGATTTTGCAATTGCACTCCAATAAGTTGAATCTTGCTTATGACTCCAAGCTTTTATTGATCATCAGGGAATTGAGAGATAGAAGGTCATACTTTGGTGCAACCATTATTAATGGCATGTTAGGGGATCAACGAGGGATCCATTAGGCCTTGTGCAACTTTAAAGCCTTAAGTTTGAATGTGGTCATCAGGGGACCAAAATGGGAGAATACAATGGTACTATCTCTAGGAAATGTGGCGTTGCCACCTGACTTTAGTTGGGATAAGAATCTAGGGATGACAAAATATGAACCATATCTAAGTCAATTAGAAGGCCCATTTCATTTTCATCTTATCAGAGATCGAGTTTTAAAATTAGGTACGACTTAGAGAAGAGGTTAGGTACCTCCAAGCCACCTGGATATTGGGATTCAATCCTTAGGCATCTTTGGTTCATCTTTAATATTTTGGCCAAGTTATTGATTAGTCCGATTAATGCCCTAAAGCATACACCTAAATGCAATTCATTTAAACAAATCAAATCATCAACTTCAAGGGACAGGGGTCTTGCATCATGGTAAAAGGTTTGGATGCATACATCATCCATACACATATAATCATTAATAATGGGGAAGGGTATCATGTGACATGGCATAAGGATTTAGCACGTATCATCATCCATCCAGACATATAAATATCCATAATCAATATGTGATAATGATTATAACCAAACTCACGGGACAGATAAAGTAACATTACCTATACCTAAATGAAAAAGCAAGTTAGTAATTAATCAAAAGGGAAACAAATGAAGAAAACTTGAAGTAAACACAAATAGGCAATCAAGGTCTATAATGACCATCTTACCATACCTCCAAAATCAAGGTATCCTAACACTCATTCTAAGTCCATGATAACACATTCAATCATCATGAAGCAAAATGTAAAACATAAAGAAAATGAATGGAACATGAACACATAAGGCAAGGCATTTAGAGGACATTAAATGGTTTTGGTCATAGATTCACCTTAATGAAATCCTAGGGGTATTAAGCCCTTCCTCACTTTGTTCACAAAAAGCTAACACATTTAAGGTAGAATCAAACATTGCAGAAGTTAGGATGCCCACAATAAACTAAAAAAACCAAAGAATCAAAAGTACTATTCAGATGACTAGAACATAAACTCTAGCACTAAGAGAAATATCAAGATCAAAGGAGCTTAAATTCCTCACTTGATTATTACCTCAAGGTGTCAAGAATAGAACCAAAAACATAATTTTGAATCAAAGGAGTGAAAGTTCCAAAACATTAATAAATAAAAAAGCAAGGAAAGTCATTTAGAAAACCTATAAAACTTTATTTTTAGGGTGAATAGGGGTCTTAAGTAATTCTCCTCAATTATTTTGTCATTAGAGTCACCAAATATCCTAAAAGATACCCTCTAGAAGTAAGAAATCTCAAAGAAAGAAGAAGATTTCTATTATGTTGTAGGAAACATTAGATGTACAACCATGAATAAGAGCTATACAACATACCAATAAGGCTATACAACCCTCATTTTTTGGGTTTTGAAAATAGAAAATGAGAAAGAAAATGAGAGAAGAAAAAGGGGAAATAAGGTCTTTAGTGTGTTCTAGTGATGTCTTTGCCCTTAGAAGCACAATGATAAGTCCAAAATCCTTCAAAGATGCTAAGATAATGCACAAATAGGAAGGTAAAAGCCTTGGTTCTACCTTGGAGTGAATGGGGTAAGGTTAGTGTTTAGGCTTTTTTGTGTTTAGGGGTGTTTGACAGAAGATTTTAGCAGGGTTTTGTTAGGTTATCCAAAAGTCTCCCCTCCCCACCTCAAAAATAGGGGTATTTATAGATAATGGATAGGTGTACAAGGCTAGAAATGGTTTTTGTTACACCATGGACATGTTCATTCACAAAGAGAGAGGTGAAACTCCTAGAATTAGGGTTTGCATGTAGGTTGTACAACTAAGAATGGGTTGTACATCTACCTATTAGGGTTGTACAACTATAGGGTTAAAAGGGAGATCAATTCTAAAAGGTTATAAAGATTAGAATTTAAGGTAGGGTTATACATCCCTGAGGAGGGCTATACATTCCTATTTTGGGTAGGTTGTACATCCCAGGTTAGTTGGATGTACATGCCTATTTAGAGCGATGTACATCTTTTTGAGCAAGTTTAGTCTTAAGGTTCTATTTTAGGCCTCAGCTTAGTTTTAGGCTTTATTTTGAGTTTCTCTAAGGTCTCCAAGGCTTTGTTTCTCTTCCTTTGGCTTTTCCCCTTGCATCTTGGGGAATAGGTTTAGTAATTTTCATCATCGGGCTTACATCCTGAGATCTAAAATGTAATGCTAACAGGTAGCGAACTAGAAAACATTTGTTCAGCTAGTCCTTCATAAAAGAAGGAAGGTCAAACACTGTTGTAGCTTAGGATTTAAGGTGAAGGATGAAAAGGCATTAAAATTGCCTAATTAGATTATACAGGTTTTATATAAAAGTCTTATTTAGAGTAAAACATTATACTTAACATATTTCTATCAAATTATATAAGATTTTGAAGCGTTCAGGTGAGGTTATGTTACATGCAGGTTGTAGAAGTTTAGGTAGTCTTTTAAGATAGGATGAAGGGGGAATCTAAGCTTAGCCTCTATATACTCCTTATACAATGTTATGGTTCCTTTAACTAATCGTTTGGATACCCTATAACCTATAATGTAGACTAATAGCTCATTATCCTTAGGAATCTCGTAATGCTCTAAAACAAACTAGAAGAAGTCAAAAAATAGATGAAAAATAAGGGTACAAAAGAAAGAAAATGCTTTGACAAAGTAAAACTACTAGAAAAAGGTATAATTTATAGAAAAGAAATTTGCAAATAACAAAAGAAGGCAAGTTCATATGCAGAGGTTAACAAAAAATGAAGGTAAAAAGGCAACAAATGAAAGGCAATCACCCATTTTTATACTTGACTGTGATCAATAAGAAACATACCAATAGTAATTACTAGCCAACCAAAAGGCCTGCCTTAGGTTGCCAAACCTAAGGTAGTAAAACTTAGCAATTATTTATTTTGAAAAGAAATTAAAAGACATACCTCGTGTAGTTATATTTTCTAGGCATTTGAATGGCGCAATTAAGACCATGCAGTTAGAAATTTCAAGGGTAAATCCATTATTTGAGAAAACAACCCCTTTTGGGTGAGTAGAACATTTGACTGACATCAATGTTAGAATAAAACCATTTAGAGAACTACTAATAGCCCTAAGCTAGTTGAATGCTCTATGAAGGTAGTTCCTTAAGAGAACATGATGGGGAATGATTGGTAACATTGTTCAATGACACATCATCCAATTAACTCCTTGATGACAATGAGTCAAAATAATATACATTCTTTTACTTATGCTTAGTAATGTTTAAAAAATCATATGCACATTCAATTCTTATATCTTCAGGATAATGCAATTATACTGTGTCACAAGTGTAAAGGCATATTCAAAGATCACAAGTATAATTTAAGAACTCACTCTTACTTTCTTACTCTCTTACTCCTAATTCTTAAGCTTTCCTCTTTACAAAAGCTCCCTTACTAACTTAAACATCAGAGTGGTTTTAGGCACCTTAGTCCACTATAGCTTACTATGTCTCTTTTTTAAGGTAGCCATACTAAATTTTAGGATTAAGGGCATCAATAGCAAATCATAATAGGGTCATAGTAAAAAATATATATATTATTTTTAATGAAAAAGTTAATATAGGGACCTATTATCACTTAATAAACATGAAATTAAATTATATGTTATTGAAATGTGAATAATAATTCAGTTAAATACAACCAAACATATGACATAATAGAATCCCCAACATTAGAATCCCTAACATTATTCCCTATTGCATTTCAATCTCCACCATCCATAATCAAACATGTATCCTCTACTTCTTTAACCTCTAATCTTTCTTCATAATTTCCAAATTGTAGGATATATTTTTCTTCCAAATCAGATAGTAAGAAATTTCATAGTATTTGATATATGATGGGTATTTCATGCTAACTTCATAAGAGTAAAATTAGAAATTAATTATTTTAACTGTTAAATTTAAAATTTATTTTTAAATCATATAAAACTTTATATTTTTTATCACTTACTAACGACACAAATTGGTACATATTAGAGAATAAGAGGTTTCCTGTCTAATATGTAGGAAAAATCCGTCTTATTTTCTTTCTCTTTCTCATTTTTCTTATAGGTACTTTTAATTTTCCTCCTCTATTCTCAAAGTGTCTGTCTTTACAGATGCTCTTATCACCCCTATGGAGAGCAAGTTCATGTAAGTGTCCCACTATGCTCAATTTTTATTGGTAAAGTTTGTCTTGTAGCTAGGCAATTTCCTAAGAATTATTCCATTATCATCACCCAGCTTCCAATTCTTATGGATAGGAATTGAAAAATAAGGATTTAAGGCTATAAATGTTTGATTTTGATATTTTGATGCTCGTAGTTGTCATTATGCATTGAAGAATGTGAATTTTGTTTCATGAATTAGAGTTTTTTTGAAGAATTTTAGTGATAAACAACTTGCTAGGCAACCTGCCCTAACAAGTCTTTGAATCAAGTTATTATCAATTCCCAAGAAAGTAAGAAAATAAGTTATGAATGATTAGATTAGAACCCTAAGAAAACTATTGAAGATACCATAAAAGTTTATCACTCCATTGATAAGTCTAGATTTTATATTCTACCAAGAATACAAGAAAACAAAGCAACACTAACTTAAAACTCAATATTATTGATGATAATACATTAAATTTGTAATACACATGTAGGACCTTTAAATAGCCCTCAAAACTAAAGTATTCTATAAGGAAAAGATCAAAATTTCCTATTCAAAGTTATGTTTAACAAGAAATATCATTCTAACTAAGCAATCTAACTAATTGAGAAGTAAATAACTTAAAATCAGCTAAGTTTTAGGCTAAAACGTAATGTTGGGATCGTAGGCATCATACCCTGTGATAATTGTCATGATTGCGATGCAAGATGTTAGGTAGAGGTGTCATTGCTCATAACAATTGTCACGGTCACTATAGAAGGCATCTCATTTGCTAGACAAATTTCTATTTAGTCCTTGAAGTTCCTTACTTGTATTAGTTTAGTCGAAATTAGTGTTATATACGCCCAATCACTTGGAAATTAGTGTGAAATACCAAGCTTAGTTCTTCTATGCCTTGTCCATCACTTTCAACATAAAATCTTGACAATGCAATGACATTTTCAAGAATAACTTCCTTCTCGTGCATCTCCATGGTTAATCCTAGTAAAGCCTTTTTCATTCGTTTAGCCCTTGCTCGAGTCATTGGATCTCTAATTCCTTGCAATGGATCTTATAAAATGTTTAGGAATATTTGCTTGAACCAATCAATCTCCATCATTCTTTAAAGCTTTAAAGTTGCTCATATGTTGGTTTACATCATTCCCACTCTCCTAAAAAAGGTTCATCCTTAATTCACCTACATCAAACAAAGATAAATTAACAACACTAAAAGTTGCACTAGCTTTACCATAGTTGCTTGATAAATTGAGCTTGTAGGCACTATCATTGATCATTTCTAAGACTTGAGAAGGTCCAACTCCTTTAGGCTATAATTTTGATTTTCTTAAAGTAGGAAACTTTTTCTTATACATGTGCAGCCAAACCCAATCTCCAGGTTTAAAAACAACCTTTATTATCTTGCTTAACATATTGTTCCTTATTCCATTTGATGTTATCTCAAACCTTAGCATGTAAATCCTTCACAAAATTTGTCTTTTCTTACCATTAAGATTAGCAAGCTCATTAGTAGGTAAAGGTGAAATATCCAAGGGAGTTAAGGGATTAAAGTCACAAAAAACTTCAAAAGGTAAAAATGAAGTAATAGAATGAACAAATCTATTATATTCAAACTCAATATGTGTTAAACACTTCTCTCATTATTTTAAGTTCTTAAACACTTCTCTCATTATTTTAAGTTCTTTTGGTTGATAATATACAACAAAGTAGTGAGTGTCTTATTAACTATTAACTACTTCAAGTTGTCCATTTGTTTGAGGATGTGCAATAGTAGAAAATAAGAGTTTAGATCTTAACTTACTCCATAAAGTATGCTAAAAATGATTTGAGAATTTAACATCTCTATCAGTAATAATGGCCTTAGGCATATCATATAAACAAACCAATTCTTTAAAGAACAAATTAGCAATATGTGTTGAATCATTAGTTTTAGAACATGCAATAAAATAAGATATTTTACTAAACATATAAATAACAAGAAAAATGTTATCCTTGCCACTTTAATACCTTGGTAATCTTATAATAAAATTTATGAAAATATTAATCCAAGGTTGGTTAAGCATGGGTAAAAGAATATATAAGCCATGTGGTTTAATTTTAGATCTTTCTTACCTACATGTAATGCATTGATCATAAATAGATTGCACATAATGCTTCATATTAGGCCAATAAAAATGCTCATACAAAATATCTAAACTCTTTTGCACACTAAGGTGCCCCATTAAACTACCCTACATGACTCTCCTTAACAAGCAACTCATGAATAGAACAAATAGGCACGTATAATTTATCTTTCTTAAACAAAAAATCCTTTATGCATATAAAAGTAACCAAACATACACTTACCACATGCATTCCATACTTGGCCAAAATCTAAATCATTAGCATACAAGTTTTTAAGTAATTTAAAACCAAGTAACTTAGTTTGCAAAGAATAAGTCATGCATACCTCATAGACAATGCATCAACCGTAATGTTTTCCTTTCATGCTTGTACTTAATTATATAAGGAAACATTTCTATGAACTCCAACAACTTAGCATGCCTTATATTAAGCTTACCGTGGGATTTCAGGAACTTTAAGCTCTCATGATTAGATTACCTTAGCCATAAGCAATGTTGCCATGTTTGAAGAGTTCTCACTAATGCATAAAGCTCTTTTTCATAAGTAGGATAATTTAAGGCTGCCCCACTTAGCTTTTCACTTAAATAAGCAATTGGTTTTGAATCTTACATCAAAATAACTCATATTCTTATTCCAGATGCACAACATTCTACCTTAAAAGCTTTATCAAAGCTAGGTAAACACAAAAAAAGTACATTAATCGACTTATCTTTCAAAATATTAAAAGCTTGTTCATGCACATTATCCCATTTAAAAACAATATTCCTTTTAACAAGTTCATTCAAAGGTGCAACAATGAAACTAAAGTTCTTAACAAACCTTTTATACAAACTTGCTAAACCATGAAAACATGTTACCTTATTTGCATTCCTAGGTGTATACCAGTCCCTTACTATCTTTACCTTCTCTTCATCCATATTAATACCTTGCAAACTAGTAAAATAGCTAAGAAACATAATAAATTCCATATAAAATGTGCACTTCTTAAGATTAGCATATAATTGATACTTTTTTAACACATTAAAAGCAACATGCAAGTATTTCACATGTTCATTTAAGTCCTTACTATAAACTAAAATATCATCAGAGTAAACTACCATAAATTTCCCTATGAAAGCACATAAGACATGATTTGTTAACCTCATGAATGTATTAGCTGCATTACTTAAATTAAAAGGCATTACTAATCACTCATACAATCCATATTTAATTTTAAATGTTATATTCCATTCATATCCCTTTTCACATGAATTTGATAATAGCCATTTTCAAATCAATTTTAGAAAATAAATAAGAACAATCTAATTCATTCAACATATTATCTAATCTAGAGATTAGATGTCTATACTTGTTAACAAATACTTGTTATCTTATTATTGGCTCAGCAATCCACACTCATTTGGAAGAACAATTATTGGAATTGAACATGGGCTAAAAGTCTCCCTTATAAACCCTTTTTGAACCAACTCATTTACTTGCCTTTATATCTCATTTGTTTCTTTAAGAATAGCTTTATAGGTAGGTCGATTTGGTATTATAGATTTGGGTATGAAGTCTATTTAATACTCAATACCTCTGAAGGCCAGTAATCCATGGGGATTATCTTCGAGAAATAGATCTTCAAAATTCTACAATAAAGACACAACAACACTAAGCAAATATGGGTTAAGGTCACTAGTAGAAAAATAAACATCCCTATACATAAGTATAAGTAGTTGTTGCCTTGCAATCATAACACTCTTAACCTCATTTTTTTTCAGCAAGTACACTCATTCTCTTACTTTTCTCTCCTTTTTGCATGCTTTTCTCTCTATGTTTTCTCCCTTCCTTAATTTCACTCTTCATTTTTACTTACTCACTTTCTTTCTTTTCTTTTTCCTCTTGCTAGTAAATATGTTTTTCTCTCTTTTTTCACTCTTTTGCTATTCTAAATTGATTATCATAAGCTTGCAATGGTTTGAGAGAAGTTAGTATAAAACTTTGATTATTAAGCATAAAGGAAAAATAATTTTTATACCCATCATGTGTGACCATCCTATCAAATTGTCATGGTACACGAAGCAATATATGACTAGTATGCATTAGTGCAGCATCATAAAAAACCTCATCTTCACACTTGTCGATGGAAAAGAAAAACACAACTTGCTTGTTCATCCTCACTTTTCCATAATTATTTAGCCATTTTCGCTTATATGACTTAGGATGCTTCAAGGTATGTAAATCTAGTTTATCTACTAATAAAGTACTAGTAACACTAGTACAACTCTCTCCATCAATAATCATAGTACATACCTTATCCTTCATGTGTAGTATAGTATGGAAAATATGCTTACATTACTCTTCATCATCATCATCCTTAGGTTGTATACTTAATGCTCTCTTTACAACCAACACATCACTATGCATAAGACCTTCAATTTCAACACTAGAACAATCCTTCAATGACGACATCTTATCATCACTTGAACTAACACTTTCTATATCACCATTCTCCATCATGATCATAGTTCTATTATTTGGGCATTGGAAAGCAATATGCCTAAATCCTTACACCTAAAACATTTAACATCACATGACTTATAAAGAGTTTTAGTTTTGGTTTTACCTTTAGAAATGACAACATATCTTTTAGCTTTTTTACTCTTTTGTCTTTGAAACAACTTTGTTGTCCTTCCAACTATACTTCTATGAAAAACCAGATTTAGTCCCCTTTAGACTTGATTTGCTTTTGCACCTTAATGGGTTTGCATAATAGCTCATTCATCTCTATAAAATGTTATAATTCAACGACATCAATAATCTCTTTAGTCAAGCTACCAATAAACCTTGCCATGGTGTCCTTTTGATCCTCCTCTATATTAGCTTTTATCATGCTCTCCATCTATTTGTAGTAGTCCTCTGCACTCTTAGACCCTTGATCTAACCCTTGCAACTTTATGTGAAAATCCTTATAATAGTGTTTACGAATAAATCTCTTATGCATCATAACCTTCATGTTTTCCTATGTCCTAATGGCCTTCTTTCCATTCATTCTCTTATTGATCACCAATTGATCATATCATATGCTTGCATAATTTGTAAACTTAGTGGCTAGTTTGACTTTCTTCTATTTGGAGTAATTTTGGCAATAAAAAATATGCTCAACCTTTCTTTCCTTCTTTAAGTACATCTCAGGATCATTTATTCTTTGAAAGGCAAGAATCTTCATCTTAGCACTGTCTCTTTTGGAAACAACATTTTTGCCTTTACTAGAACTTGATTCCTTCAAATTTGAATCATCTTCCTCTTTCTCTTCAATCAAATGTCTTCTAGAGGATTTGGAATTAGATTGGGATTGCATTTCATCTAGCCTAGCATTCAACTTCCTAAATTGTTCTTTAACAACCTTTATGAATAATTTCATGTCAATCTCTTATGGTTGTCCTTTACTACTCATGGTTATAACCTATAAAAACCTATTAGAAATAGGAGAAATTTGTTCCTCACACACTCCCTTATGTGTTTGCTCTCAAATTAGATTGTTTTCACTATATTTCACATTATTTTGTGCCTTTTCTCGATGACGATTTCTCTACTATTGCCTTTTATTACTCAAGCCAATCCCCTTTTATATTCTTAAAAGAATCGAAATCAACACATCTCAAAAAGCAATCAATTATATGATAGCAAAACTCAAAAATTAAAACTTTAAAGACTTAGTTGAGGCAAACGATAACACAAAAAAAATGATTAAAAGAGCTAAGAAAATAAGAAAACTTTAAAGGAAGCAAAGGACATGGAAAAGAAATCACTAGAATGTAATAAATCAAAAGAATAAAACAACTTTGTGTAAGATTAATTAGACCCAATTCAAAATTGAATTAATTTACTCACAAAAACCCTTATTTGATTGGGGATATAAAACTCAGAATTTTAAAAAATCAAATCTATAATTTTAAGT
Organism: Omphalea diandra; assembly: GCA_949677035.1. Classification (NCBI taxonomy): domain Eukaryota; kingdom Viridiplantae; phylum Streptophyta; class Magnoliopsida; order Malpighiales; family Euphorbiaceae; genus Omphalea; species Omphalea diandra. The sequence continues at coordinate 10,993 of CATIWR010031277.1, read as the reverse complement.
AACACAATATATTCTATTTGTCTGCAATCTAACTTCTCACTTTTCTTTACCAAATTGAAATTTTTTCACTCTTTTTTTATTTTTTTTCATTTTGCTTCTTGTTTATTATTTTGTTCTTATTTTCTTTTTTGTTTTTCTTAAGCCAAACTAAACACATAAATAGAATTGAATATGTTCAAATAAAAGACAACACAGAAACTAAATTGGAAGGACTTGAAGACAATATGCCACAATAACACTAGAAACACACAAAGAATAAAGAAAGAACTAAAATAAAGACAAAGTAAAGGATAAATAACCTGTTTCTAGGGCTAAGCTCTGATACCAATTGATACAAAACCCACTAGGTGACCTGCTCTAGGAACTCTTTGAATTAAATTACTATGCACACCCAAGAAAGGTAGTAAACAAGTTATGGATGATCATATTAGAACCCTTAGGAAACTAAGTCCTTAAAATCCTAACCTTGAAGATGCCATAAAAGTTAATCACTCCTTTGATAAGTCTAGATTTTGTATTCTACCAAGAATACAAGAAAGCAAAGCAAAGCTTGATCAAAACTAAATATTATTGGTCACATTAAATTCGTAATACACATGTATGGCCTTTAAATATCCCTCAAAACTAAAGTATTTGATAAGAAAAAAGGTTACAATTTCCTATTCAAAGTCATGTTTAAATATAAATATCATTCTAACTAAGAAACCTAACTAATTGTGAAGTAAACAACTTAAAATCAGCTAAGTTTTAGGCTAAAATATAGTGCTAAAATTGCATGCATCGTTGCTTATGATATTTGTCGCGGTCACGACAGAAGATGTTGGTTAGATGTGTTATTGCTTGTAACAACCATCACAGTTGTGGCAAAAGGCATCTCTACTACTGGTGAAATTTAAGCCTTATCCATCATGTTGAACATAAATATAAGTAATTAATCTATGTAATGCATTGACATCTTCAAGAATAACCTCATTCTCTTGCATCTATATGATTAATTCTTGCAAATCCTCTTTCATTCATTTAGCCCTTGCCCTATTGGATCTCCAATTTTTTACAATGAATCTTGTGAATATTTAGGAATATTTGCTTGAACTAATCGATCTCCACCATTCTTTAAAACTTAAAGTTGCTCATATGCTGGTTTATATCATTTGGATTCTTTTAGGTGTTGCAACTTTGAGGTTTAGCATTAGTCACGTGATAAACCACTGACGTTTATTTTAATCACTTGTTGTTTGGTATTTTTCTTTTATTTACTACTTATTTTTAATGTCTTGTGTTTGTATCATTCCTTCCTTAAATTGTGATTTTGGTTTGCTTCATTGCATAGAATTAAAACCCTTTTTGTACTATCATTCATATTTTTACTTCTAATTAGTGTAAGCTTTTTGGTGTGTCAATAATAGAGATTTAGGTTTTGATTGTATCAAAATCATTTGTGAAATTGAAGTATCATTTTGATTGATTGCTTCACTGCTAATTTCAATTTTTTTTTTTTTTGAAAAAAATGGTTGACTAGAAAAGAAATTTTAAGGTGTTTAGTATAGCTAATAGACATATTGGTTAGATTGTTTTTTTTAGCCAACATCTAAGAAATACCTATTTGGTGAATCATATAAAACAATAACTTATAATTGATATAACTTCAATTAGCTACAGTTTTTATCAGCTCCTACTTGGAGCTTTTTTTTTTTTTTTTAATCTTTATAGTTACAACCAAAGAAAGTCAAAATAATATTTACTCTATTACTATTCTTAAGGTTTTATTATTCAATTACCAACTATGAATTATACTATTTTAATTATTTATATAAAAAATAGTTTATTATATATATATATATATATATATATATATATATATATATATATATTATAAAAAAATTATATGTAGGACATTTTAATTACTAAATACATATTGACATATACTGTTTAACATTAACAAGAAATTATCATTAAGATTTTATGAATACAAATTAACAATTATAGCATTGTAAGTTTGAAATTATGTTTTATGAGCATATGTGAAAAATATATTATTTAATCTTAATTTATTTAATCCAATATACAAAATATTAATAGTATACATATATAAGTCATTTTATAAATTAAGAGAAACCGCTAGACATAATTTACCCAATACTTAATATCAAACCACTATCAGTTGCTAGCTATCAGTTATATCCATCAACTATCCCTAATAGACCCTTAATATTAAGCTTCATTTTCATAAAAAATATCTTGTTTTTAAAAAATGTTGTACGAGAAAAATATTTTCTCGAAAAATAATTTGTTTTCAATTATTTGATTGAATACAAAAAATCATAAGAAAATTATTTTTGGTGTTTGGTTTGTTTGAAATATATTAATTTCTATTTTATAAAAGAACTACTAAATTTATGAAAGTCATCAAAATTTTATATTTTCAATTTATAATTAAATATAAAGGAAAAAGATACAAAAATAAAATTGAAAGTCTTTTTTGATGATTATCTAATGACCGATGCCAGTTGCCAACCGTCAGTGGTTGTTGAGAATTGCGGAAGGTGATTGGCAATATATAGTTTATATATTAATTGGCATATATTTGATTAGTTTTTGTATAAATTCTTTTTATTTTTATAAGTGTCTAAAATTCTAGAAAATGGTTTTCTGTTTTTAAAATGAGAAAGTTATTTTTCTAAGAAATGATTTAATTTTTCTTTAATAAGAAAAATTTTTGTTGACTGATTTTCTAGATGCACCAAAATACAAAAAAAATTTTTGAAAAAAATTTTTCGTAAAAAAATGAAATGTAAAATAAAGATATCCTAGCTATTATATATATTTATAACTGTAAAATGGATAAAAAGAGTATTGGTATAATAGATAAATAATAGAAAAATGATTAAATTTATATTCATAAATAAGGAACAAAGTAGTAGATTAGGGTAATTAATTTTTTGATTGAGCATATAACACTTTCATATATTTATTTTTTAATTCTTATATTTGAATTTGAAATAGATCTCATTAATCAAATCAAATTTTTGTCATAGAAACTATATTGGTAATAGTAAAAAGATAATAAAGTATCATTACAGAATTATTTTGGGCACTTTAAGATTGAAAAGTCTTACATGGTGTTAAAGTTTGCAGGGCAGTGCTCCTCCCATTTCTCACCATTTTTTTTAACAGATGATAGTTTTTTTTTTTTTTTTATAGAACAATTACCACTGAAGTCTCTAAAAGTATCTTTAATCTATTTTTTATTCAATTTAAACTTTTTATTATAAAGAATGGTTGAAGAAAATAAGATTTTAACTCATTCTCTAGCTTTAAATTATAGATTAAAGAGTGACTTTGGTCCTCTACATGTATGAAGTCAAAATTCACTCGCTATAAAAATGTAATTGATATAATTTATTTTTTCATATTTATTAATAATTTTTATCTTATTTTCTATTGATTTTACTTTAAAAAACTTTTTTCTCTCTCCTCACAACATTCAAAGATGTTTTATTAAATACTTTTATTGGATAAAACAAAATGAAGAGTAAAATATAATGAGTCTATTGGATTTAAATAAATTTGTTTGCTCTTTATATTTAAATATTTCTTAAATTTTTTTTTATTAACCAAAATATGCTCTTTATATTAAAGAGTACCATTAGAGATTCTCCAAGGGCTATGAAATCCTCAAACTCTATGGGTATTCATTCGGACAACAAATCAATTTAGAGGTCGGAGATATCTTCAACAAAAATATTCCAGTGGCTTGCCAAGAGAATTTGGTCTCGACAATTGGAGTCAGAAGAGTAGAGAAGCCATTCCTGCATATTTAATGAGTTGCTTCTTTTTTCCTATAAACACTTGAAATAAAATTGGTTCAATGGCTTCTAATTTCTGGTGGGATCACGCAAAAGGAGGAGAGGCAGATTCGTTGGGTAAAATGATAAATTCCTAAAAAAAAAAAGAAAAAAGAAAAAAAGCAGCATGGAGGATTGGGATAGAGGGATTTAGACTATCTAGACTGTTTATTTGAATAACATTTTTTAATTTAAAAAGTCAACAACAAAATGATCTCCAATACACTCTTTATTTATTTATTTTTATTTTAGGGCAAAGAGTTAGATTGTCTCTCAACATGTAGAGAGTCAAACTTTACTCTTTGATCTAATTGTCATTAAAATATTTTAATTTCTTGTATAATATATTGATTGATATCTATTATTTTTAATTTATTTATTGAAAAAGTTTTTTTATCTCATAACAATCATTTAATTTTATTGAACATTAATATTTATTTGATAAAATAAATAAATATTAAAAATATCAAGAGTTTATTGAATTGTACAAATTTCTTACTTTTTATATTTAAAATTTTTTTAAAATATCATTTATTATGTAAAAAAAAATAATACAATGTTTCAATAAAGAATACTATTAGAAATGATTCTACAATCCTTCAATAGGACAAGGTTAGCCAAAAAGGGTGGCGGCTAAGTTTGGGGGAGAATTCCCTTTTGGCACGAACATAAAAAGACCGGTGCTTCCCCCAAATCCTCATTTCGACAAGCCACGCACGGCTACAACCCCAGTTACACATGTGTTAGCATGTTCTGTTGTAAAACCATAATAGAGGCTGGTTAGAGATGGATGGTAGGCAATGGGACATTGGAGGGATCCTTGGCTACCAGATCAAAATGCCTTTAAGGTATGGTCGACGGTATCTATTCTACAAAGGGATCTGGTGGTGGCTGGGCTTCTTAATTCTGAAGGACAAGGTTGAAATTCCACATTAATCGATCAAATCTTCCTTTCTTTTGAGGCTGCTCAAATCAAAGTTATCCATTTAACCCGTGCTCCATTAGAAGATAAACTCATATGGCAATTTGATAGAAAAGGAGTTCTTGCAGTGAGAAGTGCATATCAGGTGGCTTGGCAATTGAGAACACCCAGAACCAACGTCAAATGACTAAGAGTAAAAGCTGGTTTGGAATAAGGAAATCCTCCAAAGGTCTCCCATATGGTCTGGCATTGCTGCCTTGATTCGATGCCGGTAAGCTTCAACTTGTATAAGAGCGGTGTTTTATGTGAATTCTTTAGTAAATGGTGTGAATCCAGTCTGGAGGCTGTGGTACATATTTTTCAGGACTGCAAGTGGGCAAGAAAATGTTGGGTTCATAGTTCTCTAAATGTCCAAGAGTTTGGTACTGTCACATCCAAATTTTGGTTCTTTCAGCAGATGGAATTTTTCCAAGGAGAGGCTAGAACATGTTTATGATGATGCTTTGGGCTATTTGGAAAGGTCAAAATGCTTTATACTTCCAAGGTCAATATATGGGGCTGAACAAGTGGTCCTGATGGCTAGTGCAGTGCTGCAATCATACAGGGATGACAATCTTGGTGCTCGGGCACAAACTGGTCTTCCACAGGTAGAGGGATCATATGGCAGAGGCCTGCAACCAACAGGTACAAAGTGAACTGAGATGCCCCAGCTCGGTATGAAGTTGGCGCGGGATTGGGTGCAGTAGTTCGGGATCATGATGGTAAAATCGTAGGAGCAGCTATGAAGACAATGGATGGGCATTATGATATAGAGATTGCAGAATCTTATGCAATGATTTAAGGACTGCAAACTGCCCTACATCTCGGGCTAACGCGGTAGCATCACAACAGCAGACTTTAGATTACGTGGGCAATTTAGCAATGGAGATTAAAATGTTGTTGGACCACTTTTCTTACTCCTGCCGGATATCTCAAAAAGTGAAGTGCTCATTTATTGGCAAATTTGGCTTTCCAATATAATAGTCCCAAGTTTTGGATTGATGTGTACCATCTCCTGTTTTGGAGATTAGTTCAAGTGACATCGGTCGTCCCACATATATTGCTTTGGCATGGTTTTCTCAGAAAAACAAAAATGAAAATTGAAAAATGAAAAATCATATATATTGACAACAATGGAAATTTAGTAACCAAAGTGATCAAAATTAAAGTTTCATGACTATAATCGAATTAGATAAAAAAAATTATAGACTATTAATATAACTTACTCCTTTTCTTAACAAAATTGTTTAGCTTGAGATTTGTTACTCTATAAGAAGCAAGCGAAAATTGAAATTAATTTGTGACGTGTGTTTCTGTGGGTTTCCTGGGTCGAATTCTGCAAAATTCAGCATTATCTTTTTCAAGTCTATGTTGGAGGGAGGGAAAAAAAAATTCTATTAATAAAGAAAATGTCTAAGCCTTATGTACAAAAAATAGAAGAAAACCAAAAAGCTAACGTAGTAGCAGATTTGTCATGTACTAGTCCCTGCTTCAAGGTTGGTTGTTGCATCAGCTTTTCGTCCGATCTCCTTAGCAGCATCATACGAAGCATGCAGCGCCACGAACAGATAATAGATGATCAAAAACACTGTCCAAACTGTGAATCTAATAAATGATGGCCCATCAATGGATCCCATAATAAACACATTCACGGCAAGGGAAGCAGATGGCAACCAAGGCACTAATGGCACTCCCCATAGTTTAGGTTTCCTTGCTTGATTCAATGTCAGTTGTAGCCCCAAAGTAGAGCAAAACCAAATTGGTACAGCCACCACATAACCAATCCACCCATCTGTGGAAGCTGCCCAGTAAGCTGAACAACCAATTGAGGACCCTACAATCAGCATCAATAGTCCAGTGAGCTTCTTTCTATCATAATCTGATGTTTCACCCGTAACATAGTATCGTCTCACTAATAGTGCAAGAGCAACAAGTGAAAAGATGAAAAGGGTAGCTATAGAAACAAGGTTTGACAAAACATCAAGGCTTGTAAAGAAAGCAACAACTGAGTTTGCAACAGTCATGATAACCGTGGCATTCACAGGTGTGCCAGTTTTGGCATTGACAGAGGCTAGTATGGGGGGTGCCATGTGGGTTCGGCCTATATGAGTGAAATATCGAGCTTGGCCGATGATGTTAGCTAGGAGAACTGTTGTCATTCCTTTTAATGCACCAAAAGCAACAATGTATTTTGCCCAATTCATCCCTGCAGCTCCAAATGCCATTGTGAATGGTGCATCAACGTCAATTTGGGTGTACGGCTGCATAAGGCTCAGTGTTGTTACAAGAAGACAGTAAACTACTATAATAATCGACATGGAACCGATAAGTCCTATTGGGATATCTCGACCTGGGTTTTTTATCTCCTCACCTAAAGTTGCTACTCCATCAAATCCTACATAAGCAAAAAAGAGCATTCCTGAAGCTTTAAGAATTCCACGGATACCAAAGGGCGCAAATGGTGCATAATTGGCGGGCTTCGCCTTTGTCAGGCCAGCGATAAGGATGAAAGCTAAAACCACAATGTGGATTATTGTAGCAATTGAATTGAATCTTGATGATCCTTTTATGCTCCAGCAAGCACCAAAGCAAATAACAACTGAAACCACAACAGCAATGGGATCTAAATAGTTGTAGTTCTCAGCAAGAGACGATGCGTGTATGCGAAAACTGTTAGGACTATGGTTGCAAAGGGTAGCAAAATAGGACGTCCAGGACCTTGCCACTCCCGCACCACTAATAATATACTCAAACAAAATATTTCCTGCGGCTATATAAGCTATAAAATCACCAAGCTCCACTCTAAGATAGGAAAAGATCCCCCTGCTACTGGCAATTCAACAGCAAATTCACTATAGCATAAGACTGATAACAACGCAGACAGACCTGATATCAAGTACGAAATAACAACGGCAGGACCAGCATCATTCCTAGTAGCTTCACCTGTAAGGACAAATACACCTGCACCCAAAACAGCTCCTATGCCAAACCAAATAAGATCCCACCAATTCAATGCTTTTTTCATCTCATGTTCACTACAAGCACGCAATTCTTGAAGCTCAACATTATCCAGGGACCGCGCCAGAAACCGGTCCTTGAGCCTTGTTTTTGTGTTAGATAATGCCTTAACATAGCTACCCCAGTTCTTGAATGACTCTTCTGGCAAGAAGTCTTCTTTACCGCATACACATTCTCTCTTCTTTAACCCATTGCCATTGCCTTCACTAGGCGCCATGTTTTTATTAGCCCTGCAATATAGTTATTGATTTTACCAAATAATGTGTTTATTTTCAAAAGATCAATAGAATGATTAGAGAAATTACTGTAACAGATGTTTACAACAAGATTGATTGATTATGACATTTGACTGTTAACCTAATAAGTTGTTGAGGTCATATAAACAAGCCTATGAAAGTGGGTTTCTCTCAATAAAGGGTGGATCTGCTTCTTTGACCCACCGAAGGCCCCAACTGCAATTTAAAAGCGGATCTAAATCTAATCTTAAAGCAAATATGTGGGTTTAAGTTGATCAAGGAGTCAAAACCAATTAATCCTCTAATACTATTTTACAACCTTTGCAAGATTATTAAATGAGAATGAGAGAGTTTGCTAAAAAATTGGAAACTCATTTAATATATTTTCCTATTTGATAATTATGTTGATATAGTCATCCAGAAAAGAAGACTTAAAATTTGAATTTGAGATAAAGTAACTTAGTTGTTTATACATTGCAAAATTTAATTTCGAAAAGTTATTTGGTGATTTCGGTACATAAGATAGTGCATGTTACATTCATAAATTCATGAGATTCATATGAAAACCTAAAGAATAAATTACATTTCACATGTTCGTGAAAAAAGATGCACTAATTTTTTTATGTACCGGATTCATTTAATAATTTTTTACCTGTTTCTTCTCTGGAACATTTTTTTTATTGAACCCATTGCCATTAGTGAACTGAGATGTAACGCAAATCCAGGTGCACAAGACAAGACCAACCAGAAATACTTAATTACAAAGTTCAAGTTGAAGCCAAATTCATCATGATAACCTTTTATTATTATTATTATTATTATTATTATTATTATTATTATTATTATTATTATTATTAATGTAGAGGGATGTATTCAATTAAGACTTTTAAAAATATTTATAATTCTTTTTAAGTGAATGACTTTTATCGAGTTCACCATTTTTTAAATAATTTTTGTGAAGTTTATAAATTTATGAATGATTTTTAAAAACTTTATTTTAGAACCTTGTATAGACATTGTAAGACTTTTACAGAGACTGATTTTTCACATGATTAAAACAATTATTAGACACAAATTAGTTAATTTTTTAATTTTATATTCATATGAATAAAGATAATAAATTATGTATAATTACAAATAATTAAAATTTTTCTAAAATACATATAAAATAAACTTTTTAATAAATTTAATTTTCATTGATATGTGAGTAAAAAATAAATTTAAGACAAAATGAAGAAAAAAACTAAATTTAAAAATTAAATAAGTGTTATACAAAATTATAGAAAAAATAAATAAAATAATATAAAAAATAAAGAAGATTTTTCATCCCTTATCATCAATATAGATATTCATTATATAAATATACTTAAAATAGATTGTATAATAAAATTTTTTCTCTAAAGAGATGCACTTATTTATAAACTATATTTTTAGTATAAATCTTTTGTATATTCTTTATTTTATGAGATTATATAAGAATTTTTGTGTTAGATATTCAAATCTCTTTAGATGTTGTTACACATAACTGCCCATGTCAAAAAATATTTTATGGTAAATAAACATCAACACTTGATATTATCTAACCTTGAGTTTTATTGATGGCCATAACAAAATAAATAAGTACTATAAATTATTTTATTTTAAATTAAAAAATATCATTCATTTTTAGATTGGGAAGAGAGGGGAATTCTTAGTAAAAATATTTGTTATCTTGCACGTTGCCTCATGATCAATTTATCATATCTGAAATTTTCACATGAATTCTTGTAAACCATCACATCATTATGCACACCATTTAATAGACCCAAATTTAAATTATAATTTTCATAATTTTTTAAATATTTAGAAAATAAAGTAACACTAACTTAAAGATATAAACATTTATATCCATTATTCTACTTATTTCAAATAATTATAAATTTTAAAGATTAAAATAGTATATATTATTTTACTTATTTTATATAACCATAAATTATATAGACATAATAATTAATTCTATAAAAAAATATTATCCATCCAATTAAAATTTATAACTTAAGGTTATTATTGTCAATTTCAAAAAATTCTATATCCTTTTATATCCAAGCAAGTTTTTTCTAATTAACCATTTTGATAAATAGTATAGTATAGATTTCAAATATCATAATTTCAAAATTGAAATGATAATTAATTTTATAAAGAAATATTATCTATTTAATTAAAATTTATCATTTAATGTTACTATTGTCAATTTAAAAAATTCTATATCTTTTATGTCCAAAAAAACATTCCCTAGTTAACACTTTTATATGTAGTATAGATATAAATATACATATGGATTTTATAAATAGTATCACAAAATTCAAAAATTAAAATAATAATTGGTTCTATAAAGTAATATTATCCATCCAATTGAATTTATTACTTAAGTTTACCATTGTCAATTTAAAAAAGTTCTACACATTTTTATGTGCAAAAGAATTTTTTCTGATTAACCAGTTTTATATATTGTGCAAATTATTAGACTTTCATTGATTTCTATAATCTTATATTATGTAATGGATTTATATTTTTCATGCAAATAGATTTTGTGACACCAACTGCAATTGAATTGTCACACCCCATTTAATAATCATTTAAATTTCTCTTTAAGTCTATCCATTATCATTTAAAAGACCTGATTAAATTTTTTTTTTCCATTATGTCTCTTGTTCACCAGTTAGTAATTATTTACAACAAAACATACATGAATAATCAAACTAAAATACTAACTGACTGCATACTGGCCCAACCTCTATTACACTGCTAGACAGTGACTTTGAAAAGTATACTGGATGCAATCTTTAGTCTACTCTTCTTGAAATAAGATTTCATACAAAAGAGTGAGTTTGCATACTCAGTAAGTAAATGCAAAATGATACTTCAATCTCAAATAACGTAACAATATTTAAACA
>CATIWR010031258.1:0-15450 GCA_949677035.1 Omphalea diandra | reverse complement strand
TACTAGCATCATAACAAGCAACAAACTCAGCTTGCATAGTAGAAGAAACTATAAGTGTTTGTTTAACACTATTCCACGAAACAACACCACCAAGTATAAAAATATAATCCGAAGTGGACTTCATATCATCTTGACAGCCTGTAAAATCAAAGTCTGAATACCCCACTACTTCAAGATCATCCACTCGCCTATAAACCTATATATAATCCTTCGTCTTTTGCAAGTATCTTTTTACCTTCTTAGCAGCTACGCAATGATCGCATCCGGGATTAGAAAGATATTGACCAAGAATACTAACAATGTATGTAATATCTGGTCTTGTACATACTTAGGTGTACATCAAGCTGCCAACAACACTGACGTAAGGAATATTATCCATGGTTTGTTTCTCTATATCACTTTTAGGGCATTGCTCATTTCTAAATTTATCTCATTTTACAACATGAGTATCACTACCTTTGCAAGATTGCATATTAAATCTACTGAGCACACGATCAATATAGGCCCTTCAAGAAAAACCCAATAAATGACGAGACTGATCACAACGAATCTCAATACTCAAGATAAAAGATGTCTCTCCAAGATATTTCATATCAAAAGTCCTAGAAAGTAACTGTTTAGTCTCACAAATCATCTCCATGTCATTACTAGCTAATAAAATATCATCAACATAGATAATAAGAAATATAAATATAAATTTATTTCTGCTTATCTTATGGTAAATGAATTAATCTATCTTGTTCTCTGTGAAATCAAGTGAAGTGACTACCTCATCAAATTTGAGATACCATTGATGAGAAGCGTGTTTGATACCACATATAGATTTCTTTAGCTTACAAACTAAGTGTTTTTTACAACTTTTCTTAAAATCCTTAGGTTGCACCATGTAAACTTCCTCACCCAGATCGCCATTTAAGAATATCATCTTAACATCCACTTAATGCAACTTTAAATCAAAATGAGCAATTAAGGCCATAATTATTCTAAAGGAATCTTTAGAAGAAATGGGGGGGAAAATCTCATTATAATCAATACCCTCACGTTATATAAGTCTCTTAGCAACCAATTTGGCTTTAAATTTCTTAATCTTTCCTTTAGAATCCTTCTTAGTTTTGAATACCCATTTGCAACCTATGGATTTATGATTAAAAGGAAGTTCCATCAATTTCCAAACTTCGTTATGACTCATTGATGCCAACTCATCTTTCATAGCATCAATCCATAAGTCAAAATGAACACTATTAACAGTCTCATCATAAGATACAATATCAACAACATGACTTATATGATAATCACCTTCACCAAGATAAACCTCATAATCATCTGAAATTGTTGACCTTCTCGCCCTAATAGACCTTCTAATAGGTAATGCTTCAACTTCAATAGGCTCTAAAGGATTCTCAATAGGAGGAGGAAGATCAACTACACCATTACCATCACCATCTATTTGAACAGGAACCCTTATAATCTTTTCATGAGATAAAGGTAAAGGAATGTTTGTCGATTCACCATGTACATCATGAATAGGTGGTTGAAAAATATCTAGATCAGTAACATCCATCTCAAAAAACTTCACAGTCATAGACTCTATAATCCTTGTGTCACTTATAGAACAATAAAACTTGTATCCTTTAGAATTGGCTGGGTACCCCATAAAGTAACAACGAGTAGTTCTAAGGTCAGTCTTTTTCTTATTTGGATTATATATTATAACCTCAGCAGGACAACCCCAAACACGAAAATGGTTTAAACTAGGATTTCTACCAGTCCACAACTAAAAAGGCATTTTAGGCACATATTTATTAGGGACACGGTTCAAAATATAAAGGGCAGTTTTAATAGCCTCACCCCATAAGAATTCAAGTAAGTTAGACCTACTCATCATACTCTTCATCATATCATTCAAAGTACGATTACGCCTTTCAACAACACCATTTTGTTCAGGACTATCAGACATGGTATATTGGGCAACTATTCCACATCTTGCAAATATTTGGCAAACAATCTCATATGTTGCCCAGTTTCATCATATTTGTCATAATATTCACCCAATGGTTAAACCTCACAATTTTAATGACTTTTCTTAATTGTTTATCAACCTCAGTTTTGAAAATTTTGAACATATCAAGGGCATCATATTTCTCCTTTATCAAGTACAAATAGCCATAACAGGAAAAGTCATCAATAAAGGTAATAAAATATTTATTGCCACAAATAGTAGGTGAATGAGGTCCACTAATGTCAGTGTGAAGAATCTCTAGATGATCTGAACTTCTATTAGCACCTTTCTTTTTAATCTTAGTCAATTTACCCCTTATGCAGTCCACACAAACATATAGATCCTCTAAATCAAAAGAAGGAAGAATGTCATCTTTCACTAGTCTTTCAATTCTTTCTTTAGATATATGACCTAGACGTTTGTGCCACAATGAAAAGGATTTTTCTTTAACTAAGGATCGTTTGATCACAATATTGGCTTTATAAGAAGGTCTACAATCACTAGCATCATCCAAATACAATTTATATAAATTATCGAACAAAATACATTCACTAATCAATTTAGAGTATAAAAACATATTAGCTCATTCATTACCAATAGTAAAATGATATCTAATCTTATTTAAAACAAAAACATAAATCAAGTTTCTCTAAAAGATGGAACATAAAAGGTGTTCTCCAAAACAAGACAAAATCTAGACTCCAATGTTAACCTAACTACTCCAACTTGTTCGACATCTATCTTTAAATTATTCTCAACTCTAAGTTTGGACTCTCTTTCACTTGATTCTCATTTGCTTATGAATTCGTGTAAGGTAATAGCAACATGAACAGTTACACCACTATCAAGCCACTAAAAGTTTGGGTGTACATCAACCATATAATATTCAAAACAAACATAAGCCAAAGGAATACATTCTTCTTATTCTTTCTTCTTTAGCCAAGTTGAGAATTGATGACAATCCTTTCTCTTATGACCTTTTTTATGACAAAAGAAACATTTCACCTTACTCTTGTGGACAATTACAAAATCACCTCCCTTTTTGGTCTGACTCCTACCATGCCATTTAAAATTTTGATTCTTTTTAGGAGCATAATAATTAGGTTTAAACTTACTTTTATCCTTTTTAGGATTAGCCCTAAGTTTTGTCACTAGTATGACAACCTCACCTTTCTCTTTCCTAACTTTCTTTTCCTCAGCATCACATTTAGTTATAAGGTCATTAATGGTCCAGGTAGTGTTTTGGGTGTTATAGACAATCTTGATTTAGCTAAATTCAGGAGGCAAAGTGTTTAGGCTTGGTGAACTATGAATTCATTAGAAATATCAAGTTTAACACCCCTAAGTATGGTTTGATGATAAACCATATTTAGAATGTAATTCATCACACTCCCACTATGGTTGTATTTCATACCGGTTAATTGACTCATAAGGGTCTCAACCTTAGCCTTATTAGATACGAATTTATCTTCTACAGCAGCAAGAAAAACTTTGGCAGTAACATCAGTAGGCAAACTATTCCTAAGGTATTCAGAAATAGTTTTCCTCATGGCCATAAGACTAAGGCGATTAGATCTCTCCCACTTAGCATGTAATTCCTTTTCTTCGATATTACTTTTGCGAGTGGGTTTAGCAGGCTCATCCTCATAAAAGGGCATAATCTATCTCACCTATTCCTAAGACAAACTGAATTTCGTCTTTCCACCTCTTCAAGTTTGTGCTAGTCAGTTCAACAATCGCAGTACTATTGTTAAGACTAAAGGATACTGTTTGAGATAAAACAAAAACATATATTAGAATTGGGCTATATGCAAAATTAAAGTTATATTTTATACAATCTAGAAAATTCTGTCATCACTTTATATTCCCCTTTGGGCAAAACATGCACATGCAATAAAATTTCTAGTTAAGAAGCACACGTCGAGATTACACCAATTTTCGAGAAATCTATCCCTTTTGGGCAGATAGATCTCTAGATTAATGCAACTCTTAACACAAATAGTTTTATTCCAACACTCACTCTGAAAATCAATGCATCTAATAACCCTTATTTGGCAAGCTATTATAAACATTAATTCAAAATTATCTCTTCGCAAAAATTAAAAATAACTTTACGAATTTCAATAGATATCTCACTTTAGTGATAACAGTCATATCAACTCATAAAATTATTTTTAATTAGAGATTAATAAAAGTCCAATTAAAATACATATCAAATGCAAATATATACATAAAAAATATATAAGGTACCAAACACAATATACTTTAATCTTAAATATATGATTGTTATCTCATATATATACAAATCAAATATTTATTTTTTTATTTTATTACAAATATAATATCACAAAATTATAAACTGGCAATTAACTATATATAAACCACTCAAATATATATATATCACCGAAATAAAATAAAACATACCATGATGAACATGAATAAAAACTTGCTTGTCTAAAAAATTTGCCGCATAAGAAAATTAACAAACAACTCGTCTAGCTCAATTGGTAAAGCGTAAGGCTCTCAGCCTTGTGGTTGTGGTTCGAGCCCCACGATGGGCGTTGTTTTGATTTGGGGTTTAAGTTTTTTTTAAAATATAAAAACCCTAATCTCCAATTTATTATTAGGCGGGCAAAGGAGAATCTTAACGACGTAGGAGGTGGTTTGGCTGACGTTCACCAGTGATACTTGCGCTACAGAATCGTCGAACTCGAGTGAAGCAAGGGGGTAGCTATGGTAGCAGACCCGAGGAATGTCAACGCCAACAATTTCACAGGCTTGCAAGACCGTCAATCTCTTTGGGATTTTGACCAGGTACCCATCGACAAAGACCTTGATTGCATCGTCCAGGTTGGGCAAGTGGATCTGGGCACCACCAACAGGTGTTTGAGGAGAAAGATCAAGGGAGGGTTCAGGTTTCTAGGGTTGTCACAGGGGTTTGAGGCCAGATGGCTGCGTTGCAGGTTTGCGAACGGATTTGAAAAAAAAAATTACAGTAAAAAATTGGTCAATGCAAGTTTTCGAACCTGTGATCTCTACAACATTAGCACACCTCACTAACTAACTGAGCTAATAAGATAGCTTGGAACGGGAGAGACAGATTAAATATATCAAAATGCAATATGACAACGGGCTAGCAGTAGCTCATCAATTTTTTTTAATTAATCTCTTCTTCGGATAAAACAAGTAAATAGACCCATGAGAAGATTGTCAATATAAAATATTTAGGGTTCTAAATCATATACAATCTCAGTCTTTGATACCACATGTAATAATTTATTTATAACTCACTACATGAATTTAGAACACCAATCAATAATTAAGCGAAAACGAATTTCATATTAGAACACCAATCAATAATTAAGCGGAAACGAATTTCATACATATTTGCGCATTAAATTCAAGATTGTTTTGAGTCATAATTATAACCACTGAAATTAAACACCAAGAAAATATATCAGAAAAATAGAAATTAAGAGCTAAGTTTTCCTCTTCTTGACCTTCTTTCAAGACGACTACTAATGAGTGTAGCAACTTAATTATAACCACTGAAATTAAACACCAAGAAAATCTATCAGAAGAATGGAAATTACAAGCTAAGTTTTCCTTTCCTTGATTTTCTCTCAAGACGACTACTAATGGGTGTAGCAACTAGGGTTAAGGTTAGAAAATAAAAGATGAAACACCTATTTATAATAAATTTAACAGGCTCATCTATCATAGGTCCATATTAAATTAGATCTACACATGATCATCTTCTATATTGGCTCACTAAAGGTATCGTAAGCCTATAACTCATTTAATTACAATTTAATTGGATTTACCTACTAATTGATAAATTATATTATTTAATTTTTTTATAAAAAATAAAAAAATCAATAATTAATACTAACCCACGTAAAAAAAAATTTGAACATATGGAGCCACCATAGCGATGAGCTTTCATTTTTAAAAAAATTACTCTAAATGAAAGCCATATCCCTTAAACTACTAATAGGTTCTCAACCCTCATCTAGCGATAAGGACTGAATACAATGAGTACATTGATAACCAAGCACGGTGATCCAAGCACAATTACTACAAGCAGATAGATCGCTACTGAGTACTGGCTGAATCAACCCATACTTTTCCTAAACACTGCATTTGAAAGAGTTGACGAAAAGCATGATATGCTGCAAGCGGCGACATTTACTGCAAATGTAAGATATTTTAATGGAAAATATTTACTCATCAATCCAGTTTTGATAGATATTTTCAATTTACACAAGATTAAGAAATTCCATTTTTTTAATTAATATCATTGTTTTTAATCATTTGCTGATTAAAATATTTTTAATAATCTTTTTAATACAATGCACAATAATTTTTATCAACTCATCCATAGAAAGTAAGAATGAATATTGAGTTATTTCTAACATTCAAACGAATGGTATTATACGTTGTAACTCAAACAAAACTTTATGTAGAGTGAAAATTAATTATACCAGATGATATTTATGTTAACTAATAAAAATATTTTTAATATTTAATTATTAAATTAATAATTAAAGTGCAATATATTTAGACGGATAGAAAAGAACAAAATAATTATCAAAGTTGCACAGAGAGCTCATTTTATAATAATCCACGTGCACAAAAGAGACATAATCTAATGATTAGCAATAAAAAAAGCAAAAAACCTTACTCTTTATCTGCCTCAAATCATCTCTGAGACTATCTTCTTACTGTCAGCACCTAGTATTTCCCATCTCATCAATCTATTTTCCAGCTGATGTGTAGTTCTTAATAATGCATTTCAATAAAAAGTTATTTTGATTTTAAATCAATTTTAATTATTTAAATAATTTAATTTAATCAAGTTGATTTTAAGTCAATTTGAATTAATTTTCAAGCTAGGTTAGATCAATTTTAAATTAAATTAGATTCGGATTAAATTATTTTTTAATCCAATCAATTTCAGAACGAATTATTTTTAATATCTTTAAATTTCAGATTATATCAAATTATTTTTCAGATTAAAATTTTAAATTGGATCTGAACAATATCTTCAAAATCTTATGTTTGATACATTATATTTTACAATATCAAAGATATTATCTTATTATTGGTACATATTGTATTTTACAATATTGAATAAGCAATATAGCATTTTTTAATTTGAAGGTTGATAAAAATTGCTTATCAAGTGAAGTATGTGAGACCGATGCTAGCATTTTTTTATTTTTTGTGCTCATGAGACTTTAATTTTTTATTGAGATCCTCTTTATACAAATGATTTTGTATATGATTTTGATAACAGAGAGGATCTAACCGAGGTTTTTTTTTTTAATAAAATTAAAAGCTCATTGGCTACAAAAGAATTTTTAATAATAAATTATAATTAGATAATTTTTTTTAAAAAGCATTTAACTACAAAATAATTATGAAAATTTATTGTTAATTTAGCGACAAAATAAAATTTATATTTAATTTAGTAATGGAATATTATTCTTTATTAAATTATTAATAGAACAAAATCTGTAGTTACATTAGTAATGACAATTTCTGTCACTAATTTGGCTACGGGTATTTTTTTTTTTTTATATAGCTACATTAGTAATAGACTTTTGATTTTATTTCTAAATCTTTAGCAACCCAAGGAACATACACGAAAATTTTTTGTCTTTATTATGTAGCTAATTAAAATTAGTAATAGAATTTTACAATAACGAAAAAAATCTGTTATTAAACTGCCTAATTTTTGTATTGGTAAATATTTATAATGTTTTAAATTTTTTTGTTTATGGACTTTTTCCTTCTCAAAATAAAGGAATTTCTAGATCTTTTATTAGTTTGTTGGACAATCGATTATAATTTTGATTTCTCTAAATGCGGTATCTCTCCCATCAGCTAATTTTTAGAACTACAATCGTTTGTAATTTTGATTTCTCTAAATAGGGTGTCTCTCCCGTCACTTAAACATGCTAAATTTTGAAATTAAGTTTCTTTTAAGATTAAAATAACCTCAGGTTTTGTATAAACTAATTACTCCATTGAAATAAACATGAAGAGAAGAAGAGAATTATGATAAAATATTTGTCATGTCTAGTTAAGTGGGCCTAATGATTCAAAAAATCTAAAAGTACGAATGTATTTACAATTTTAACCTAAATTTATAAATTTTACAATTGAGACTCATTTTAAATTTTAGTAACAATTATAGTTTAATTATAAAATTAAGAGAAAATGAATGTGCTTATTATCTATTTATTAATTAATTTTTTATCAACTAAGTATCAATTATAACTCATTTACCATTTAATCAATTAAATATCAATTAACTGTAGCCTAATAAACACAGTTCTTTCTCTCTTAAATTTGTAATCAGACTATAATTGTTACTAAAATTTAAAAATGGATTTTAATTGCAAATTTTATAAATTTGTACTATAATTACAAATACGTACATATTTTTATATTTTTTGAATCATTATATATATATGTCCGCTTTAATAAATATGTTCCACTATATATATATATATCCTAAAATAATGTTAGTCATATATTAATTTTAAAAACATAAATAAAATTAAATAATTATTCAAAATAATTTTTAACTAAATACTAAAAAATGTTGAAGTAAAAAAAAAATCTAATTATTTTCTTGTCATAATTTTTGAATCTTTTTTAAATTGTAAAATTAATAAGAATGTGAAAACATTAAAAAATAAAAAAATTGTACATTCATGCAATGCAACGAGTCTATATACAGAATGGCTAAGGGCTTTTTAATTCTAATACTAAAACAATTATGATATTTGTTTTATTTTACAAGCAAAAATAAAAATAAAGGCATGTTTTAAACTAAAATTTTGAGAGTTTCTTAGATATAAAATAATAAAATTTTAAATTTTGATTGTCTTAAATATAAAGTAGTAAAATTCACGTGACAGAAATAAAAAATTCTACAGCAATAAAAAATTTTAAGTATAAATTTTTTTTCTCAAAAATAAGTTAATGAGATCAAATTATTAAAGTCAATATTTAAATGAAGTCAAAATAAATAATAATTGAAATCAAATTATAAATATCATAAAATTTAAATATCTATTTATTATTATTTTTTTTAACATTTCAGTTTTGTCAATTAACTCTATTGAAATGTGTATAGCTTGACTCACGTGTGTGCAAGAGTCTTTGATCGCTTTTCATTATTATACTAAATCATCACTGATATTTTGGTTTATTATTCTAAAAAGTCCTTCTACTAAATTCATATGAATATCATAAGGATTTTTAGTACAACATAATAAATATAAAAGATAATTTAGTATAGTATTTTAAAATATGAGAGACAATCTAGTTAAATATGATAAATACTAAGAAATTCAAAGCAATTAATTCAATAAAATATAATGTTTACTTTTGATCAAATTCTTTTTAATTAATAGAAAAATAACATTTTAAAGTAGAAGGATTTTTTAATGTAATAAAAGTAAATGTAAGAAATGACTTAGTATAATATTGAAAAGTGAGAAATAATATAATTGAATATGATCAAAGTTAGAGGTATAGAGTAATCAATCTGAAAAAAAAAAAAAAAAGGTGTTGGATATTTATGTATTTTCCCCGTCACACTGTCACATGACTCACGTTGTACAAGTTTACATCCTTCACTTCCTACTTAACCTCGAGTCTTCCAATCTTTACAAGTTTACATCCTTTCAATCTCTTTTTTTCAACCTACTGTCCTGGCTATGGAGTTCAACACCGCAAACATTAACCAGTGATTGATATCAATAATAATAATAATAATAATAATAATAATAATAGGGTGATTTCTATTCTCATCCACTATCCCAGCTTAGTTGTTATATTCGTGAATCTCGAATCATATGGTATTATAATACTGAATATTTAACCACATATGAGACGTAATTGTTAGACTGTTATGGAATAAATTATTCTATTTCTCCTTTTTTTTTAATTTAATTTTAAAAGTTTTAATTTTATATAAAATTAAATAAGTTAAATTTTAAAATGAACAAATTATAAAAATTTTATATTAAATTAAGTTAAAATATATATAATTATAATTAAATTAAATCAAATTAAAATTTTATAGATTCTATTTGTGAAAGAAAGTTATATATTTTTAATGAACAAATTAAATTAACTCATGTATAATATTATATAAAAAAGTAATGAACATGAAAATTATAATATATACAAATAATGAACATTTTGATACTAATCAATGAACAAGAAGCTTTTTAATGTACCGGATCAAATAGAATACAAAAATGATGAATATTATTGAAATAAATGATGAATATTTCGTCACTAACTAATGAACATAAATATTAAGTGAAAAATATTGAACATGAAAATTAGAAAATGATGAATATTGTGCACACAAATAATGAATATTTTGATACTAATCAATAAATATGAAGCTTTTTAATGTACTTGATCCAATAGAATAGAAAAATAATGAATATTATTAAAACAAATGATGAACATTTCATTACTAACTAATGAGCATGAATATTCATAAAATATTATAATATACAAGATTATATGAAAAAGTAATGAATATAAAAAATTAAAAATGATGAATATTATACACATAAATAATGAATATTTTTTATACTAATCAATGAACATGAAGTTTAATGTAATTGATCTAACAAAGCACAAAAATGATAAACATTATTGAAAAAGATGATGAATATTTTATCACTAACTAATGAATATGAATATTAATAAAATATGATAACATGATTAACATAAAAACTACAATTGATGAACGTAATATTTAATAAATAATGAATATTTGCGTACTAAGTAATGAATATGTGTCTTTATATCATTTGAATAGATGAAGAATATTTAATTATTTAACTACTAAAGACTACAATTGATAAATATAAATATTAATAAAATATTATTATATGTACCATATAAAATTAAAAATTAAATGAATGTCAATGAAATATTGTTTAATAAAATGATGAACATAAAAAATTGCATATGATCATTCAATAAAATGATGAATATAAAAAGAATACTTCTAATGAACATTGTATTAATAATTAATAAATATTTATTTACAAAATAATGAATATATATCACACGTAATAAAACAAATGACAATATCAAATGTGTGTATTTTAGATGTCCGAACCATGAGGATCCGCGATATAATTTGTCATCATAGCTAAATTGGGCCAAACCTAATTTGAATAACTTAGGCCTAGCTCGGTCCATTTGATATGCCTTCTTGCACTGGACTCCTATGCCCATCCACTATGCACATAGATCATTCCAGTAAGATTAAAAAACTAGCTAGCTGAGATATTCATTCCATATCATTCTGTTGAAATAAAAACATTAACAATAGTTTTTTTAAAAATATTTAAGGGTCATTTCCCATGTCATCTTCTGTTTTTTCTCTTCTTCCGTCTTCTGTTAAGCCAGTCTCCTATTGATCTTATCATGAACTAAGACATCAGATCTGTCATATCTACAATGGAGAGAAAAAAGAGGAGAAACAAGGGGGAAAGCAAGATAACACTTTAATTAATTGAAAAACTTTTTTAAAAAAAAAAACAAGCAAAGTGGGCCAATATGTAATAAAAACATGCGTGCAATGTACCCTGACCATTATTTTTTCGTGTCCAAAAAGTGATTGATTATTGACTTTTTTTCCGTTGTAATTTAGGTTAAATGCTAAAATAACCCATTTTTATAATAAAATTTTCATTGTATTCAAAATTTTACTTGAGTTAATTATATGTCAATTATATCATTATTTATTAAATTAGTTTCAATTATACCTAAAGTGAAAATCAAAATAGAATGAAGTATATATTTAAACTAAATTGACCATCAAATTAGTTTTCATATTTCAAGTGATAAAATTTATTTCAAATTTTAGAATAAAATATTATAAAATATAAAAAAATTCAATTGTATAGTTTAGAACATAGATATTCTGAAAAAAAAAAAATTTCTTGAAAGATAAAAAAATTGAAGAATTTTTTAATTTTTGTTAGCTTTTTTTTATGGTTTAAGCATATAAAAATAAAAAGATATCATTTAAAAGATAAAAAATAATTAATTTCTTTTTAATAAAAATAATAATTTAGTATGTAAAATACAATTAATTTTTATATTTTTAATAAACGTTTATTAAATTATTTAAAAACTAAAATATTACCGTAATGATGATATGAACTTAATTTTGCTATGGACTAATAAAAAGTACAAGTTCTAATTTATTATAAATATATACTTTATCAAATTCTAATTTTGGTTTTAAATAAAATTAAAATTAATTTTTAAAATTTAATTAATTCAGTTAAATTTTTTAAAAAAAAAAATTAGAGTTTTTAGAGTACTGATCCTATAACATATCATCCTAGCCACCCATAATAGGGAAACATGTTCTAATTATATCGACGGTGTATAGATCCAAAAACGTGAAAATTTTCTCTTTGTTTTTATGTGCCACTCTATAAGAGTAACATGTTATAATACTTCTCAATGAGAATGCATAAATATATGGTGTGTACAGTTGTCAGTTGTCACTAATTTCGACACTTTCCTGAGCAGAGCCCTATAAATACCATTTCAGGCAGCTCAGTCTTGGCATCCTCTCTTCTCCTCTCTCATATTATTATCTTGCGCAAAATCACTACTGTTTCAGTCACACAATGGTTCAAGTTGACACAGCCCATTTGCTCCCAAATGGCTCTTCTTTGTATATTAAAGGCTCTTTTGCAGGAGTGGACGCAGCGACTCCCCTTATTGATTACTCAAAGCTAGTCTCTTGCGACGCCAGTCTCCGGTCTAAGGCCATACAAGACCTAGGAAACGTCTGCCTTGTGTTTGGCTTCTTCATCGTATACAAACTCAACTTTCATTTTCTTTTCTGTTCTTCTTATTATTATTATTATTTCTTAATTAATTAATACTATCAAAAGATTTAAAAAGTAAAAAAAAATTATCAGAATGTAAATCGCTAGCCTTCTATATTAATAAAATTGCATAATCATTTAGAGGGAAATTTGAATTGGATGTAGAGGTTACATTGATAGATTGGATACTTACATGTGTTCAGTAAGTGTAGACAGTAACTTGATACGTTGTTTTATTAATTTTAATATACTAGGTCAAAGATTCAATTTCCCATCTCTTTAAAATACTTCCAAAAAAAAAAAAAGAGAAAAAAAGAATTCCACATAACTCACAGGCAAAAAAATAATTAGTTGTAAATCGCTATTTTTATTTTCTTAATTTATTATTCTTAGAAAAAAAAGTAACCAAGTTGGAATAAATAAATTCAGACTCGAGGTAGATATTACAGCTCAAAATAGAACGAAACAAAGTGTCACGTTCTAAATGCATGCATGACGGGATAGGACCTCTACCCGCCGCGCAGGTGAGATTGAGAGTTCAACTGCGGTGGCTGTGGTTGCGGTTGTGGGTTATTAAGAAAACTCAACAGCCAAATAAAAATGAAGTTGGTGATTGTGCTGCAGTTGACAAACCATGTAGTACCAGACACTGTGATCAAAGGGGTGATAGAAAAGCTCTTTGAATTCTTTGATCTGCCTGAAGATGAGAAGAATAAGTACTATACCAAGAATCCAACAGATATGATCAGGTGGGGCAAAGGTAATCTCGACCAAGTTAGCCGTGAATTTGTCTAGATGGCTGTCCATCGCGCCTTTCAATGCCCCCCTAATCCAACTGGTTTCAGGTATAAAATTATATCATTTTGGTTCACGTCACTTGCAAAAACCATTTTTAAAGAGGAACAGTTTCAGGATCAATGGATCTTTAATTCAATATAGACTAATGTAGTATTAAAGTGTTCCCTAAAATTGAGAAATTGAAATTCAATTAGGGTAAAATTTGCCAATCGGAAAATATTAAAGGGTATCAAGATTTGAGTTAAAGATAGAAAACTCTATAAATCAATTTTAATTTTGACTTAAAATTCATAAATTGTCAACATTTGCAAATCAAAACCTGCAAATTTATTTGAAATTATCTCATAACTCGAATCAATGAGTGACTCATAAGTCACAGTTTGAATCCAAAAATTACACCAGCCCATTTGCTATTTCTAATTTAAATCATTGATCTTCAACTTTTCATAGTATAAAATAATCTGTTCTTGTTGTTTACGTGCAGTGAGGTATTACAGTAGTATAGTCAAAAAGTGAGCGAGCTTGGAATTGAATTACTAGGGGCGATGTCAATAGCCTTGGGACTTGAACAACACAATATAGAGAAGAAGATGAACTTGGATACAGGCTATGATTTCTTTACTGCCAACAACAATCCATCGCGTCAAGAATCTGAAAATCGAAGCGGTCAATTTGATCATATTGACCCAAGTCTCCTCATTTTGTGGCGGCCTACAGGTCGAGCATAACGGCAAATGGCTCAATATAAATCTTAAACCAGATTGGATTTTTGTTAACGTTGCCGATCATCTCGAGGTGTATATATATATAAACAAATTTATTAATTATTTTGAAGAACTAACAATCATTTTTAAAGTTATGAGATTAATAAATTCACAAAGACAAATTAATAAAAAGGAAAATAATTAGATCAATAAACGATATGTGAATTGATTAGTGATTAGTTTTTTTTTTTTTTTTTTTTTTGGGTTCTGGAGTCTGAATATATATATATATGTGCGCGCGCGTGTAAAATATTTTTATTGTTGATAGATTTTGACAAATGGAAATTACAAGAGTGCCGTACATCGTGTGGTGGCGAACAATGAAGTGAGAAGGGTAACCATACCACTATTTTTGGGACCGTCATTGAACACAATCGTGAGCCCTGCACCAGAACTCATAGAAGATAGTCACCCACCTGCATATCTCGGAATGACCTATAAACAGTACTTGGAATACAACCAATTCCATGTCAATGATAGAAAATCATGCCTAAATCAGATTCGAATCGGAATCAATTAATGTTCTATTATTGCATGCGGTGTGGATAATACATAGTTATTAAATGTGGGCAACGAGATAGGGTATGGCGTAAAGGGTCTACGTGTTGTTCTTTTTCTGTTTGTTTCGTTTATTGTTAGTCTCCTGATATAGGCTGGGAAGTTTTAGAGCTGGTTCCCTTTCAACTCTATAACTGGAGAATATAATAATATACAATCATCTCGTGTTGTTGTTAAATGTAGTTGATAGATATTATTGTATGCGGTGTGGATAAGATATATTAAATGTGAATCAGATTGGATATGGCCTACAGGATCAACGTGTTGTTCTTTTTCCTATTTATTTGGTTTGTTGTTAGTCTCTTGAGGTAGGGTGAGAAGTTGAGAGTTGGATCTCTTTCAGTTCTACAACCAAAGAATATAATAATATAAAATAATATCGCGTTATCGTTAAATGTAGTTGATAGATATTATTGCATGCTGTGTGGAT
>CATIWR010031231.1:0-60258 GCA_949677035.1 Omphalea diandra | reverse complement strand
TTTATACAAAATCAGTTATCTTTCTCAGTTATATATATTTTTTTTAATAAAAATATAATATATATAATTAATTTATTTTTTTTATATATATATATATATATATATATATATATATATATATATATATATATATATATATATATATAATTCTCTCATCAACTTAATGTAATCTTCTGTTGATAATAGTGAATGAGATGAAGAAAATTGAATTTCAAACTTATACTTCATAGGAGAATGAAGACATTAACCAAAAAATTTTTAAACTTTTCATGATGAGATACACAGTAGTTAGTATAAGAATCTAAGTGAAAACTACATTAAATTTATTATCTTTAATTTAATTTTCTTTTGAAGCAAATGTACAATCAAATTGAATCATCTTAAATTATAAGTATTTTATAAAAATGAAAGGTCAAGGCCGTGATTAATTCTGAGTTGTTGTTATTACCTATTATTTAAATCGATTATTAGTGTAAATTTATGCATTGCATAGTATAATTATAATAATCAATTTTAAATTTATCAAATAATGAGTTATTTGATTAAATAATTAAATTAATGTACTAATAATAATTAAAAATTCATTGTTATTTATAATATATCATTATCTTATACAAAGTATTATCTAATTAGATATTTTAAATAAATAAAATAGCAAAAATTATAATTAATCAATAGAATAAATCCTAATAATAATATAATTATTTTAATAAAAATAAAAATTTATAGTTTCACTTTTTTGTTGGTTATTTTTTTTCACTTTAGTTCTCTTAATT
This sequence comes from Omphalea diandra, assembly GCA_949677035.1. Taxonomy (NCBI): domain Eukaryota; kingdom Viridiplantae; phylum Streptophyta; class Magnoliopsida; order Malpighiales; family Euphorbiaceae; genus Omphalea; species Omphalea diandra. Next base: position 59,482 of record CATIWR010031231.1, on the reverse strand, counting down.
TTTTTCCTCATCATATATAAAATTAACTACTTATGATTAATAAAGTCCCAAAGGACTACTATGAAAATTTTTTTATTTATTAATTTTTAAATTATTTATATGCGAATAATTTTTATATTGTTAAATTTTTTTTATATTTTTTATTAATTAATAAATTAAATATTTAATTATTAATTTATTTGTCACATAATAAAATAAAAATATTATATTATCACATCACATGTTAAAGATGTTATATTATTAATATAATTACTTGATGAATGACAAACACACATGCATACAAAGCTAAGTTTGAAATTACAATAATATATATATATATATATATTTAAATTATCCCTAACTGCTACTACCTAATCTTTTGTTAGTTTGTTGGATGTGCTCATGATTTTTCTAATTATGGTCGGTCGAATTATTTAAATTCCCCAGCTTATGTTTGTGATAAAATAAAATAGTGTCCATTACTCTTCTCTTCCAGGTATTACTGGGAGTTCAAATATCTGGTTAGGTACTTTAGTCTTATTATCTAGCTGCTTTACTTTATTATTGCCTGAGCATAGAATAATTAGAAAGAACAATATAATAAGTGAGCAGACACAGTGAATTAAAGTACAGATCTATGTAGACGAAATGATAAAAAGAAAAGAAAGTTAGTACGATTGCATGAAGCCAACACCACCAGATAGCAACTCACACACACAGGAACCATTTCTAAAAGCATGCATAAAAATAACCCAGACACCACCTGGTTCAAAAGGCGTTATGTAAACTCTAGGTTAACTCAAATTCTAATAGATACAGTTGTAAAAGGGAATCAGATATCCGATGAAGCCATTTTTGAATATGAAAGAATTGATATTTGTACTATGTCAGTTAGATTATTCTATGTAGTACAGCAAAGCTAAGCTAAATTAACTATTCAAGTGGTTGGCAAAGGCTGCTAATTAATAAAACTGTCCAACTAGTTACCAGTAGTAGTTTGAAACCAACTGGTGGTGACATGTGATTCTTGTTTTATTTATATGTTCAGGCAAGAATCATGTGACAAGAAAGTACTTTCTGCTGATCCGCATATTAAACCAACATTAATATATTATTTCTAACGAGCAATATTAATGAACTTGATCGTATGGAGAGGCTAGTTTGTATTCTTCTTTAGTTGAGGTCTACAAAATAAGGAAGAGTTGAGAGAGGCAGTTTTGTACCTGGTGTCCTCTTCAATACTTAATTCAGTTTGTTATTTTAAAGTGAGCAATAATATCAAACAAAATACTAATTAGGAACTTTTTATATAAGAATTCGAGTAGATTATTCAAATTAGACAATAACGAGCATATTTCTTAAAATGAATGATGCTTCTTAAGTAGGATAGTACTTTTCCAAAAAAATGATATTTCTTAATTAGATATGAACTAAATAATAGCCTATGTGAGCCAAGCTAAATTGGTAATTAAACTATTGGTTTAATCATGATCGAGTTGGATTTTGACATATAAATTTTTATTATGTTCCTCAGAATGACATGATTTAAAGTATAAATTTTTCTTATAGTTAAAAAATATAACTATAATATTAGTCACAAATGACTATAATAAAGAAAAAGTAATAAAAAAATATTTAGCACTCCTCTTAAACATAATAATGTTGAACATTCTTCTTCTTCTTCTTTTTAATGTCAAGTGTTTTTCATTCAATTTAAACTACTATAATTATCTACATGGTGGAATGTCTGGCAACTAGCTGACGAGTGACAAAAAGGCCTTGATCATTGAAAAGAGAAGTCATTTAAAAAAAAAGACCAAACAAAGCTTGTTGTTTGAAAAAGAGCAAAAGAAGTGTTAGCATTTTGAGTGGAGGCATTTCATTAAGTGAACTGAATTTTCAATTATAAAAAATTTATTTACTTAAAATGTCTAATTAAATTAAATTGAATTTAAGTAAGAAATTAAAATAATTATAATTAAAATATTATTTTCATTATCAATTATAATCAAACTAACCAGATAACTATTATTTATAATTTATAATAACAATATTACATATATCATTAATTAATATAAATTCAGTTATTTCAATTAATTTAATTATTATTTTGAAGCGACTAAATTATAAATTTAAGTTTATTTCAAAAATAAATTAAATTGAACTGAAAATTGAAAATATTTATGAAATAAATTGAAATTCTATTGATTCATTCAATGTTTAATTACAGTGGAATAATATCCATCTCTAATCTTGAGATAATTTAAAGATTTGAAGATGGTGAGATTTGAAATTTTAATTAGAGTTAAATTAAAAAAAAATTGAAAGGTGACAAAAGTAGTTGTGCAGTTGTTTCCTCGTAGTTGAATAATGAAGATTGATCACAGAGGAAAAGACAACCAAATGTGACAAATGAAACATCTCTTTTGTCTTGGGGCCATCCAAAATTTTGAAGAAGTAGATATGCTTTTTAGTTATAGTTAATGCCTGTGACACAATCAACACATCCCAATCCAACATGTGATTTTTTTGCCAATAAATTCATTGGACGTTGGAGCTTATCTTATCTAGTCGGAAAATGACGATCACTTCGCCAAAGAGCAATGAAGCAGTGATCAGCCAGACAGGAAAAGAGACAACCTCAGCTCATTGTTATTGGCGTCTCGCATTGCGAGGTTATTTTATAAGTCAAGCAATCTCGATAAAGAAAGTTTCTTCTCAAGAAAATCATCCAATTACTAACTAACGCAAACTATGATAGTACGTAGATATAAACATAATCGCCTGATATAAGCACGCTTCTATCAGGAGTGGTCTCTTATAGCACGTCTAATGTCCAATTATCATGATTTTTAGCTTTGAGTGTCGAGCTATAATGAGCAAACAATTGTTGACTTATGAAGTTGCCCTTCTGGACCCAAAATATTACACCATCAGCTAATTGGAGAGACATCTTTTGTTCAAATGGATCCTAAATGACCATTATTATGGTCATGGGTTATTAAAACAAACGCCTTAAATGACTATCATCTTCTACCCTGGTGATTCTATGTAGTCGTTTCTTCGCTGTAAACTGGCTGTGTAGACTACGGCAAATTCCTGCTTCTTTGGCAGGGTTTATGATTATTTAAGCTTCCACAGGTAAGTCTTTGAACTTAATTTTGAGCAATTACCAGCAGAAGGATATCTTTATTACTTTTCTTTAAATTACGACAAGCATAGGTTTATTACCAATGAATTTCTGTATTTGAATGTAGGATTTGAATTCAGTGGCTCTTGCCCCTGGAAAATAGAGACCATCATTTTGGATATTAAATAAAGTTTACTTCGAAATTCTAGTTTTTGCACTACCCATATTGGGAGAATGCCTAGCAAATGCACTGATTTGTCCCTCTTACTGACTTTATTGGCATCCTGCTCAATTGGAGCTCATTCTACACAATGCTGTACCTTGTGCTCCCTCTCTATAAATCATCAGTTTAAAAAAATGAAGGTAAACGCCGATCTAATCATTCAATTCTCGGTTAAATATAAATGTATTTTTAAATACATGGAACTTTGATAACTACAACTACATTAGCTTAGACTCAATGCACAAAAAAAGCCTGAGAAGAAAAAAAAAAAAAGAAGCTAACTAGCGCTAATTGTGAGGATTTAAACAACCAGTACACCTTATAGGCAACATGTGTGCAGCTGAATGTATATAACAACTTGGATACCTTGACTCTTGCAAACAATATATATAGATTTTTATAGCTCTAAGTGAAGAAAAACCAAGATAACTTGTCCAGGAGAAGCTCTGTACAACACTCCTCTTTGTTATGCCTTCACTGCAAGGGTTTGTAAGTGATCTATAAAGTCTTGCAAGCTCAGCTCATCAGTAAGTATGATTTCTGATCCTTCTGTGTATGTTGAGTTCTGAGTTAAGGATGGATTCAACTTAGCAAGAAGAAACCTAGCCTGACTACTGTGTTGGTCACATTTTACAAGTTTGGGTGCTGGAATTCTTTCTGCCACCAGTTGCTCTGCATCGACTTCAGGAGCTTCCAACAGCTTTCTCAAATTTTCATGGTTTGGATCTTTGTGATAGCCAAGTTTCCTCCACTGAGCAATCTTGGACCCATAATGAATCACCACGTGGAAGTAAGAATCAAAGAGTAAAATAACATCAGGGGAGATGGAGCGAACGTCTAGTAGGACTGGAATAGGGGGGCCATCAAAGGAATACTGAAAAAGTGTAGGTTGTATCATGATAAGTGAACCCACAACACCTTCACGGTTCAGCATCAGGTGGAAGAATGCAGTTTCATCTGGAGAACTATTGAAAACATCAATAAACTGGGACCTTCTCAAATAATACATGAACTGGGGGTAAAGAGAGAAGTTTGTTGACAACCGGAAGGTAGATGGATCTTCGTGGATATAGTCTCCAAACTTGGATGCAAAAGAAATAAGGTTGTCATCCAGCCATCTAATAACATCTCGAGCATAACATGTCTCTGCTCGGTGAATGGCAAGTCTGGCCACAACTGAAGCTGCTGCTTCCTGATCGAAACCAGCAGTAATTTCTGTAGACTTGTTTCCAACCCATCTTCTTGCAGCTGTGGTAATCCTTTTCCGGATTCCCAAATTTCCACGTCGGTAACGAGTAATAAACTGTATAAAGAATGCAGAGCCAGGATGGGCCCTTTGTTCATCCCCTAATTCAAAGAAGAAAGCTATGCATGTTTTATTAGTTAGTGTGCCCAACTTCCAGGCATAGGTGCCACCCTCCCCAGTCTCATGGTCGCTGACTAAACCATTTTTTTTCTTGAGAGAGACGCAAGGTCCAAGGGCTCCACAGATTTTTATATCTTTTGTGGTGATCACCTCAATAGTTGCATCAAAATACATCTTCAAATTCCCCTCTTCATCATGACTAAAAATGTGCCGCAAACACTTTCTGAATTGATCAGACTCAAATAACTCTCCTAACATCATGAATCCACCTGACTTCTCAACGGGAGATTTTAGCTCCATCACTCCTACTTGATCCAGAGAGCAAGCAAATACATCAAGAACAACAGATGCATCTGATAATCTCTGTGACAACCGATGGTAGAAGCTGCAAGATTTTCTGTGGTAAGGTGCATGACCATTGGCGAGGTTCCTATGAGTTCTGATGGCATTACTGAGATCTGAATCTACAATCATCCCTGGGCCCAAGGTTGCAGGTCCAGAAGTGAAGACCATAATGCGAGAGCCAGAATGCACTGCACATCCCTCAAGAAGTCCGAGTGCAACCGATATTGCTGCTCCAGTGCATCTTTCAGGGCGATGACCAGACATGACTACTGATAAAGAACAAATTTCTTCAATTGCTGTAGTGATATTGAACTCGCACTCAGATATAGGTAGCAAATATCCCTGATTCTGGGTAAATGGTGTTTTTCCAAATTGCTGCAGCTTACTGCGATGTACACCCAGAAATTGTTGGATCTACGGGTTTAAAAGACAAAAAAATCCGATTCAGGCAGACACCATTATTTTCTTTTCTGGATAGACTACAAACATGAAAAAGCTTTTGATATAACAAAGAACATGGAATGTTTAGAAAATATCATTGTACAACACGCATGACCGATGATACACTTGTGATAGGAACGCAAGGCAGAGGATATGCCCTTACTTATCTGATGTCTTAAAATATGATGAACGTAACCAAGAAAACCAAAGGTGAAACTGACAACAAGAAGATCAATTATACAGATTATGAAAGTAAACCATAGAAGCAATGAAAACGTAGCAATAACTTAATGAACACAACGCCAATCTTTTTCACTAATACAATTCAAAAAATCATAAAAGAAGCCCACCTAAACATTCAAGTGACACTTCAAGCGCTGCATATTATGCATAACACCTCAATAAATAATACAAACTTCAGCATTTCTACCGGACTACACCAACATAACAACATAGCAAAATTATACCTGCTCTGATGAAACCTCACGTTCGCCATGAAACACAACCACCCTCGAACACTCGGAAAATCCCAAATCATAAACCCTAACCATTGAATCAAACACAACCAAACCCACCACCGCATTTTCCGGCAACTGCTCAATCACCAACAACAACTCATTTTTAACCACCGCCAGCTCCTCCTCCACCGAACAAGCATCCACCACAAGCACAAACGCTGGCCCCACCCCCTTTCCCTCTCTTCCACCGCCACCCATCCTCGGCGTCCCCACCGACGCCATCGAAGACAAAGACGTACTAGACGACGACAATCCATTAGCGCAACCGTACCCAAGATTCGAACTTGACCCGAATTTTAGCTCGATCTTATCGAGTTTATACTCTACAGTACTATACGTAGGAAAAAGCTCAGCTGGGAGATTGGTTTCGCCGATACCCAAATAACTGATAGGGAAAGTATTCTTTTGGTAGCAGAAGGGGCAGCCCCAAATGCGAGACTGGTAATCGACACGGGCGTAGGGGTTTAAGACGGCGCCGCAGCGGGTGCAGGTGAGGGGTTCGTAAGGGAGAATCGGGAGCTCAGACGATTGCATTAATGGGGTGCACATGATGCTGAGTGGGATAATAAGGGAAGTGACGTCGTTTTTCGTTGTGGGCCATGCGTTCCATGACCAGCGTAGGCCTTCGATCGCTTCTAGCTCCACGAAATCCATGTTACGACGATGGGATTTGACGGTGGGTGATGAGTAATAAGCGGGTTTCTTTAGTTAGGATAGTTTCGTGATGGTGGTGCTGAATGAGGAACGGAATCCCGGGGATGCAGTGTGAGGAGAAAGTAATAACAGCAGGGATGATGGTGTGTTTGGTTGGTAGGAAAGTGAGGGAAAGCGAAAATTTCCATCTTGTGGGTTTTGGGGTTGGAAATTAGCCGGCGGATCACAAAATTCATTATTTTCTTTGAAAATGATTATTTTCTTGACCTTTTGTTCGGTCGGAGGAAGTTGGGGGGAAATAAAAAAAAAAGAAAGAAATAAAAATTATTTCTTTTATTTAGTTTATAAAAGAAATCGTAAAAATTGAAGAGAAATTAGTTAGAAGATAAATTGAGAGAAATCTGAAATTATAAACTAAAACATCTTTAGTTTGTCTTGTACATATATCTTTCAATGAATTAAAAAAGTAAATATATAATTAATAAATTTAAATTTTTCTTAATATAAATAAGATAATAAAAAAATTAAATTTCTTTTTTTTTCTCTTCCCTTTATTTCTCTTGATTAATTTCTTTTACACCAAATATAAGATTAATGCCATTAGTTACATCAAAATAAATAATAGAAGGAAGTAATATTTTTAATATCTTTAATGCCATTAGTTACATCGTTCTGGAAATAATATTTTTATTTGATGTATATATATATATATATATATATATATATATATATATATAATTTAAATAAATAATTTTTTAAAAATAACAAGACACTTTAACTTTTTAAAATGTTATTTCTAAACTTTCAAATAAATTAAAATATTAAATCTAGAAGAAATTTTCAACCTTGTTTTTGAATCATCTCATAATTTTCTTATTTCAAATCGTTATAACGTCAATCTAGTATTTTTAAATTCTTCATTATTTCATAAAGAAAATGTTATTTATATAGTTTTATTTTTTAAAAAAATTCGCTTAACTCCTATTTTCTTTTTAACTTTAGAATTTCAAGCATTTTCAATTTTATAAACGATAAAATGTTTTTAATAAATTTTAAAGTAAAATTATAGCATTTGCAATATAATATTAATTTTAATGAAAAGTATTATTTAATACAACAGGGACCTACAAAAATATTTTTTCAAATTATAAAAAATAGATAAAAATAGTATAATAATTAAAGTCAAACTACATATTCACTCTAATAATGTGAATTTGAAATTTGAAGAATAACTATGAAAATAAGAAAAAAAAATATAAAAATGAAAGTGAATTGTACTATAATATAAGTGTATTACATATCAAATAAAAGAAAAATGAGATTATTAATTATTATGTTAATTTTATAAATAAAATAAATAATTAATTATAATTATTTTATCGTTTGACTCATAATATCAAGCGTTGCAATTTTATAATCAATATTAATACGATTTGACCTTCATCTTTTTGACACGTGTACATCATGTTTTCTAGAAGTTTAATGCATAAAACTCGGTTTTAGTAAGATTTTATATTAACTTCCTTGAAGATATTTTTATATTTTTGGACAAAATTTTTTTTATATTTTTATTTGTAAAATTTTTTTAAAGAGGAAAAGAATAAAAAAAAACTAAAAAGAAATTGCATTGGACCTTAGCGCAGACAAAACAGACTCGGCATTTTCTTTTTGAGATAACAATACGGTGCATTCTCTTTTTTATAAAGACTTTTATGTTTTATATGTTTGAAAAATATATTTTTATTTAAGAGATTTTACTTTTTTATATTTTTATTTTTTTATTATTTATTCTTGTATGTTTTTGTACAGTTGCAATTTATATGAGATAAGAGATTTTTTTTTTGTTCTTAACTTTTTTAAGTGAAGAAGAAAATAAGAAAAAGAAAGAATGAAGAAGAAGAACAACAAGAAGAAAGATACTCTCTATCTCTTCCACTTACTCTCTCTCTTGGAAAAAATGAAGAAAAATAATAAATTGATTTGAATATGTTTTGTTTATTTAGAGATAAAAAAAAAAAAAAAGGATAATGAGATAAACAATAATATTATGTTTCTCAGACTTTTTTTCTCTTTTTCTCTCTCTAAAAAATAGCAAAAAAATGGAGATATATGTAAATATGTATTTTTATTTTTTAATAGTTGTTATTATTATTTAAAATAAATAATTATGAGTTTTTATATATTTTAGATGAAAAATAGTTAACAAATAAATTTTTTTAACTAAAAATCAGTCATAAAGAGTGAGAAAATCACATTTATTAGAGGTTGAAAATGATATATATATCCTAAGTGTTTTTCTTTATTTTTTTTTTGTTTTATTGATGGTTACATAAATAAAAAATAAACCAAAAATAAACATAAAATAAATATTTTTCCTAAAAAATGTTTTCTTTATTTAATTTTTAAAAATTTTAAACTGATAAACATAAAATAAAAGTAAATAAAATAAAAATAAAACATTTTATTGTATATATTTTACTTGATGTTGTTATAAAAAAAAATCATGTTTATTGAGATTGAAGATGATATTTACATCCTAATTGTTTTTTTATTTTTTTGTTTATCAATGGTTACATTAAAAAAACTCAAAATAAATATTTTTCTGAAAACTATTTCATTTACTTAATTTTTAAAATTTTTAAATTGATAAACCTAAAATAAAGTAAATAAAATAAAAATAAACATTTTACTGTATATAAATATTGTATTGAAAATAAATCCAAAATAAACCATTTGTAAACCAATAATAAACAATAAATAAATAATTTGTAAACACTTTACATTGTAAAAAGAATCAAATACAAATATCGTCTTTAACTTTCAGCAATTTGATATTCTCTCTCTTTTATGACTAATTTTGAACTCAAACATGATCATTTTTAAGTGTTTTTTATCCACAATATGTTAAAACTTGTGATTTTTTTATTTTAAACAATAAATACGCATTAAAAATCATATTAAAATTATTTTTAGAGTGAGAAATATATATCATAAATAACTTTATATCTCTATAAAGGATTTTGATGAACATATGAAGAAACTAAAATGGTAATGGTGTAAGAAGAATTTTGATGAAAAATATGAATTTAGAAGGAGAAGTTGCGGATTGTATTTTCTAATTTGATTTCTTAATGAGTTGATGATATAGATTCGAAAAGAATATTGCAACTACAAATCTAATTTATTTCATATTGCAAATCCGCTACACATTAATGTTCGCATTTGATGAAAATACGAGTTTATTGATGATTAATATGCGAGTTTGTTAATATAAGAAGTTTTATTTTTTATGTTTTGTTCAATTCAGTTATTAACAAATTTTGAATGTAGATTTGTCAAATTTTTATTCAAATCAATTTTTTAAAAAATTATAAATATTTTAGGTAAATTCTTCGTTAATATTTTAATTTTAGGCATTTTTGTCTTATCCCTTTCTTTTTTCTCATATGAAAGCCCAACATGCATGGGTTAAGATTGGCCTTGTATCTGTCCAGTATCAATAAATCTAGACTTGATGAGTGTGGTTGTTGAGCTACAAAAAAAAAAAAAATGGAGATAGATTTGGGCTTGTGCTATTTTGGTTCATAAGTTGTGTTCACAATAGAATGGAAAAGGACTTTACAAAGTTGTGTACAGACCAATATTTAGAAATAAAAAAAATCTCACAATTTATCAAGCAGGTTTGATTCTGGGAATTTCATCCCTACATTAAAATTATATTTCTTGAAAAAGTACAGCTGCATTTATTTTATGTAAAATATTTTTCTATATTATTATTGAGATAAATTAATCAATAAAATTTTTTTCATAATCAACAGAAAATTAAGTCATTTTTAAATAAAGAGTAATTTATTATTATTATTGATTATCATTGACTATTGATAAATCACATAAACATATGACTGATTGTCTTTAACTACCGACACGTATCATTAATTGCTATCAATAAGTAGTGATCATTGATGATCAATGAAATCTATAAAAAAAAATTATTTTAAATATATTTTTATATTAAATAATAAATAATATAAATATAAAGTATTTGTAGTCTAAATTTTCCTAATATAATTTTATAAATCAAAATAAAATTAATATTTTTACAATGTATTTCAAACATCAAAAGATATATTGTTTAGAAAATATTTTTCTTAAAAATATTTTTTTTGAAAATATTTTTCTTTCATAGATTATTTTCTGTGAAATAAATGAAATCAAAATTTTTAAGTAAAGTAATTTTAAGAATATAAGATTATTAAGTTTGATTGGATATAAAAGTTTTTTAAATATACCATTAATATGCTTAATTTGTATATAGAAAAATTCATAGAAATTAACTTAGATTAATATCATTTTTTTAATATAATTATATTATTATTTAATTAATATATGTCTAAAAATATGCATTATAGAATGAAATTTATCATGGTGATGAAATCAATATGAAATAATTATAACATACTAATTATTTAAATACATAATATATGTTAATAAAAATTTTAAATATCTAAAAATAGATTCAAGTACTAAATTTAATATGATTTATATTTTATTAGAATTTTATTAAATAAAATATATAAATTTAAGTTTATTAGTAAAAAAAAAGAACATATGAGGTTACGTATGTTCATATATTATACTAGTTAAAGATTTATTTATCTATATTTTTATAATTTTATAATTATAAAAAGTATTTTCTCACTTTTTGATATAGAAAAATAATTTTATATAAATAAAGGTAAACTCTATAAATTTAAAAATTTTAACCTCTTAAAGAATATAATATATTTGTGAAACTAAATTCAAAATTTTATATTCTTGACTCACTTTCTATTGAATATCTGATAATCAAATGCATCCTCAAAAAATTATGCATTCAAATCTTATTGATTGTATTTTAAGACAATACATTTACCTCGTATAGTTTTATCAGAATAAAGATGCTTCATAAATTTATATGATAAAATCATTTACACATTTTTTTAGCACTTAAAAGAGAATTTCAAAGTGATAAGATTCTGAAATTTATTATCCTTTTCTAAGTAATTTCATTTTACTATTAAGAAAGTGTTCCAATAATTTTTTTAAAATAATGAGATACTTTCATTTATAAATAATTGTATGAAATCCACAAAAGAAAATATTCTTATAATCTAAAATATTAATATGAAATTAATCTCAACATTACTATAATAATGATAAATTAACTCAATTTTAAAATCATAGTTCTATTTTTACTCTATTATATTTATTAATTGTGGAAATACTCATGAAATCTAGTGCTATAATGTGATATACACTAAAATTCACATAATTTTTTAGAATATATTTGAGAGATAATGACTAATAATATGCAATATATACTATTAAACTATTAATACCAAATCACCAAAACTCTAGGAAGAAGAAACATAAATTTTTACAAGTAGAAATAAAATAATAAATTTAAATAAAAACTCTCAAGAGAGAGATAAAATAAAGAAAATTAACAAAAATATGATAAAAAAGAACTCATTTTATTAGCAAAATATTAAAAAATTAATATAAAAATGAGATTGTCGCGAGTAGAATTTATCGGTGGTAACCTCTCACAACTCTTAAAAAAATATTATTTTAAAAAAAATCCGATTAGGGTTACAACAAAAAAGTCATTCAAGTGTTTCTTGAAAACAAAACTAAAGATTGAAAAAGGAAAAAATAATTATAACGAGGATTAATTTTGCGTTGTTACAATCATTACTAGTGAAACTTTAGTTCTTATTATTATTTCTCCTCCTTACTTCAGTGCTTGTTATTCTTTCTGTCACCTTTTCAGATGGGGTTGTAAATGAAGTAAGTTATTTCTAGATGATTTAATTTGATAAGGACTCCTCTAAGCTTTTTGATTTTTAGATAGACTCGTTTGATTTTGTTATGTTTGTGAATAAATGATTTCAATCACAATTTTAAAATTTGTTTAGTAAATAAATTAAAATTGAACAAAAATTTATGTAGATTTCATTTAAACACGATAAACAGTTTATTTAACCTCAATTACTAATATGTGTCAATTCATATAATATGCACTTATTATATAATTTACAAAAATTATATACTTTATAATATGAATGATTAAAAAAAGATAAATACTATTTAATATATTAAAATATCTAAAATAAATATTATATCTTAATGAAAATTTTCAGTTATATAGTAAATAAACTAAATTTGAAATTTGGTTCGACTAACTTCAAGTCTTTCTTGGTGGATTTTTTTTTCAAAAAAAAAAATCTTGTAGGAAAAGGTCTTGGACTTTATTTCCTTTCCTAGTCAATTTAATTTATAAAAAAAATTATCTTTTCGATAGATTTAAACTACAAAATAAGAGAACATTCTCTTTTATTTAGACATATTTTATATATATATATATATATATATATATATATATATATATATATATATATATATGTTACTCATACTGAAAAGATGTCAAAATTGCAATAAAAAGTTCATTAAGGTTATAATATTTTATTTTTGGTTCAAAATAAAATACAAATTATTTTTCATTATGTTTAATTATTAAGTATTGCATAATCCCTCTCAAAAAAAAAAAAAAAGGAAAGAAAAAAAAAAAAACTACTAAACATGATTGTAGACTCATGGTAAACCTGATTTTCATTAACAGTTTATTTTCGTACAAGCTTGCTGCTCCAAAATCATGAATGTAGATTCATGGTTAAAAAAAAAAATTATGAAGTTATCCCGGCATTGACTATATATATATATATATATATATATAAACGGATATGATATTTACTTTCAGATAGATTTAATTTTAATATTTCTTTTTTAAATTGATTATTAATTTTCAATTAAAGGGATAAATGTGCACATTTTTCACTTTATTTGATTATCTGTGTATAAACTTCACTTGCTTCACATTTCATCACGTAGTCTTCTATTAATTCATAATTATATTTTTAAATAAATGTTTCTTCGTCATATCAATTTCTAACAGAAGTAATAATCTGACTCACATATCACGTAACAAACAAATACACATATAAAATTATTTCAATTAAAGTAGTAGAACATATGATTCTACCATAATCAATGCCAGATCCAATAAATTTTAATTGCTTCAAAGTGTGTATAAAGTGTAGGAAAGATATAGATCTGACCTAAATAAATTAGGTGTTAGAGTGATTCCATAACATTCAACTATAATTATATAATACTAAATAATAAATTCATTTACCATGATTAAGCACAATGTGCAAGTGCTGTATATACTATAATCATCATCTACATTATTATTATTATTATTATTATTATTATAGAATGCCAACCATATTCACTTTACCAGTCACCTGCAGGCAGCCCTACATGCATTCACCAATCAAATGCATATTTTGCTTATCCCAATCTTATAGAAAAACATACAAACTAGTGGCCATAATTGAAAGCCCCATCAACAGGCACATGGCCTTGTTCCCTCATTTATTTTATTAACTTCCAACTCAATAATAATAATTGCATACATACGTTAATGCATAGAAAAAAGAAAAAAGAGACATAATATATTATAGTATAGATTAAGAATCTTTCTGATGAAACAAAAAAAAGAAAGACGATAGAAATAAGTAGCATTAAAATTTGAAGGAATAACTATGACAACCAGGACAACAACAAACAATGGCCAAAATAGGTGGGCATTATTAAGCAAGCTATTAGTAATTAATAAACAAGCCAGACAGTAGAGGTTAAGTTTATTGTTTCTTGTCACCATTACAAATGTCTAGATCTTTTATATCTATATACCATCAAATTAAAGATACAGACACAATCCAAAAGCAAACACCATTTTTGCTTCCACATGTGCGCTTATGCCTTGTCGTCTAGTCTTCTTCCCATACAAAAGACTAGATATAGAGGTAAAAGCACCACAGTAGGCAAAGCTAATTAACTGTGGTTCTGCTTCAGGTTCTGCTCTTGCATTTCTCCATAGCTCTTGGTGCTGTAATTGGGCAAAATTAATTTGATGTTAGTGACCTGTTTTGTACTACATTATCACTTGAAAAATAAGTGAAAAAAATGAAAAGACAAGAATTAAAAGCAATTTCTACTATTAATTGATTTATGTATTTATAATTTGATTTATTCAAATAAATGAATAATTAATGATTAAGAATATATGCATACCAAGTCCAATAGCTTCAGATCCTTTCATAATGCGCAAGCGCTTGCATGAATCAACAAACATCCTGCACAAGATCCCATATATGTATTAGTGATCATATATAAAGTTCACATATTATTTTTAGTTAATTTAACTTTATTTAAAAGTTTAAATTTGGAACTTCACAGTTCTATAAATGATTTTAGTATTTCTGATTAATTTTTATTTTTATTGAGTGTTTAAACTGTTTAATTATACATATAGCAATTATCCATGTTCTTCCTATATATGCTAGACATCTTAAAGTGCTATTCTTTATATAAAAATATTGTTCTACTGACATCTAATTGGGACTGTCCTTTGAATTATTTTATTACTAATAAACTCATGCTTTAATTTATGTAGCTATGAATTTTAAAGCAATATAAATAAATGAAGAACTTACTCCCACGGAACGTCGCCGACGAGCATCCAGTCACCATCCTTATCTTCGTAGGTTGGCACATACTCAGAGCTGTTGAGAAGATCCATCAATTTGCTTTCATTCATAAAGTCTATCATTCCTTGGGCTCCATAATTACCTTCACATATACAATTAATCAGTTGACAAAGCCATTTCAGCCAAAAGTGCTTCCATATAATTATATACTATAACATCAAAACTAACTCTACCATGACCTAGATAGATCTAAACATTTAGATACATACGCTTATATATATATATATATATATATATATATATATACATATACAACAATGATAAAACTAAGAAGAAGAACTAGCAGGTTTTGTCCTTCCCTCTTGTCCCAGAAATTACATTTATATTTTTGGCTATGGGAACTTGAATTAATTTCGTATAACATTTAGATAGATTAATTAATATATAAATTTTCATTGTAAGGAACTGATAGATCTGTTATTCCTCAAGCATTTCAACGATATGTGAATATATAATTTCCCTTTCATGACTTGGTTGCTGTATATAGTGAATGCAAACTCACCCATGGTGAAGGAACTGAACATTTTGGCCAAGGCATCAGATAGCTCTTGGTAGCTTTTGTACATCTTGAGGTCTACCTTACGCAGATAAGGTGCACCATCCATGCAAACCTTGACAAATGCTGCACTGCTATTTCCGCTTCCTTTCTCACCTTCCTCATTGCTACTCTTCTGAGCCATAATGTTCTTCCTGTAAGATCTAACTGGTGGCCAACCCACGACTTGTGCCCTGTAAATAATCCAATAATAACATACCCATATATTATTACACCTCTCGTTTTCACATTTATTCATTTTTTTCTTAAAAAAGGAAAAAAAAAAAACTCCTTGTATAACTAAAAAGAGAGAACTATGAGGACTATTAACAAAGAAAAACGAATAAATATGTAGTAAGATATTATAACTGGCAAAGTAGTTTTGCTGTCATGTTTTACTGAGATTCAACCTTCGTGGCTCTGATTCGTACAGTAAAGAAACAGAAAATGGACTTACTTGGCTGGTGGTTTGGCGGGATCCTTGATGGTAGCAGCAGGCAGATGAGTCTTGTCCTTTGAAGCATTCTTGATATTTTCATTCAGATCCATCACACCATCCTTAGCCTGAAAATTAAGCTTCAAATCAACAGTCTCTGCAAATCCTCTCTTTCCTGTAGCCTTTGGTGTCTCCACCTGATCATGAGTCTTTCCACTACCACCAGGCAATCCTAGACACAGCTCAGTCTCCTTGTAGTTGAAATCTCGCTCCACGCTCGCCATTTCTCGGCCGCTCTTTTGAGTAGTCTCTTAATATAAGTGGTTTTTTTTTTCCTTTGTATTATTGCTTGCTTCCTTTTTCTAGTTCTTCCTGTTGATAGCTTAGCTTGTTTCTATGCTTCTTCAACTATGTTATGTCCTCTTCTCCCTTTTGCAAGATAGCTAAGAGATCAGACCCCCCAATAATATAACTGTGTTGGAGAGTTGTGTGTATGGCTGCATGTGTATGTCGCATCAAGTTGTTGATCCTTGGTTTTTCGACACGTGGATAGTTATTCCACGTTGATCTTCGTGCAGGTAGCCGACTACTTAATTTATCAGCTAACTAATGGGTTTTCTTTCAATTTGTTTTTACATTTTCCACAGGTCAAACCATCACATGCAAAGTATGTATATATAGTACGACTGGTAATTAAGAAGTAATTCATAGTTCTTATTCATCATTTCTGCAAATCTTTGTGATGGTATGAGAGGATCCTCATACCATTTTGATATTTACCTACTCCAGAGTATGATATATATCTAATTCAAATCTTTCCGTGTAGAAATTTTCATATCCATATATTAAGAGTTGGAAATTGGAAGAAGGTTGCTCCCATTTATACTTATGAAAAAAAACTAAGTAATTCAAAATTATTTGAAGTTGATTAATAAGGTGGTTTCTTTCTTTCTTTCTTTCTTTTTGGTTAATTTTAATGTGTCACAGTTAAGCAATGGACTACCTTTTATTTTTTTAAAATTATTTTACCCATTTTAAATGCATAATTTTGGACTGATCGATACAAATTCAATTCTTTTTTTGAGTTCCATATGCTCACAAAGGAAAGAAAAACTTCAAGAAAAAAAATTACTTGCCAAAATTATTAGGCTAATACAAATAGTAGAGTGTCTGATGCAGGATTTTTTTTTTTTCTAATTTTTTTAAGTGAGTCGAATATAAGAGGTGTCAATTTTTTAAAAGAAAATTTTATTTATAAAAAATAAAATAATAAATGAAAAATCAATAAAAAAGCTATTTTTTTACAATTAAATTAAAATTTTCACTATTAAAGTTAACTCGAACTGCAGAAGGATAGTTATACGTTTAGAACTATAGACTTTATAGGTGATGAATGAGTAATATAATTTTACAATATTGGTATCATCAATTGCATTTTTCAACTGAACAGCTCATCAATATTAATATTGAAATCTTTTTTAGCTTTAAAGATTTTAATTTAAATTTTAATTAAAGTCAAATTAAAAAAATCACATGAAATCATTTAGTTGAAGAATCTTTCATGTCAAATGATGTAGTTAATTACTACTCTCTTTCTTTTTAGAATGTAATGATTATCATATTCTCCCATCAATTTCAACAAATTAAAAATAAATAAATTATAATTCTCTCATCATTTTCTAACGATCTTTTTCAAATTCAATTCTCCTCATCATCTCCATAAAGGTAGGCATGTTGGCATGACAAAAAAAAAAAACTCAGAGCAACACTATATGTAAATCTATTTGGACCATTTCACAAAAAAAAATGTATTGGATAAAGTAAAAATCTGAAAACACCATCTTTAACTGTATATTTTCCATTGTTAATTTAATATTTAGGTACATTTCCATGTTCAGCTTTTACCTTGGTATTTCCCATCAATGGGTTTGTTTGGGAGGGAACAAGCGCAGGACTTACTCATATGCTACCTCTATTAATAAAAATTATACATACACAATGCTAATTTATGGTAAAGATTCTTCTAGGAACCTTCCAATTATGCATCTATTCACATGAATCAATAATTCCTTTTAGGGATTAAATGAGCCAATAATTCATGCAATGTCCAAGGGACAAATTGATAACATTAATATATCTTACCAATATCTAGGATACGTATATAAATTCTTCTATAACTACATCCTTTGATGTTGAAAAATAAACATGCATATAATAAGCTTTTCTGAGCATGGGAAAAAAATCAAGATGTTTATTTTTTACATATAAAAAAATAACAGTACCAATATTTAGATTTTTAATCACTGATAAGCTTCCTATTCAACCAGAAAAAATTGCATGCTGTATTATATATTTTCAGTGCTTTCTGTGCATACCCAATTAGCAAGGAGATTAAAAAGAAGTAGCTAACGCTGTGTTGGCAATTTTCCTGCAGAACACACGTTAAAATTCAATCAATCAGTAGCACTTATCAATATCTGTAATTCTAAAGCCTTGAAGGGCATGGTGGTGACTTAGAGACAGGTCACATCCATTAGAGATTGAAAACATCCCTAACCCTAGCTGCGCCCTTGCCCCATCAACATCTCTTAACCCATTCTTGCTTGTTTTATTTATTTTTGTATTGATAATTATCAATCTTATTCATTCCCAACCACATGACACCCTCCAATAGAAACCCAACTTTTTCCATCTTTTGGACTTGGTATAGAGTCAAAATCATATAAGAATCCAAGAATATCTATATTTCTTCTCCAAAAAAAAAAAAAAAGAATATCTATATTTGAAAAACCCAAACAATCCCCTATCCAGTAAAAAAAGGAGACTTCCATTTGGACCTGATGAGATAAACTTTCGAGGAAATCGATTTTACAATGTAGGTGTGAGTAGCGACCTAAGTTTGTCAGATAGATAGCACTTTTCAATTTTTTTAAAAAAAAATTTACACTAAGGTTGAATCCATTCCACCCCCCCAGGTTGAATAATATGAAAATATCATCATATATATCAAAGGTGAAGGTGGTCCTGTCTCCTCCTGTGGTCATTTTTTAGCCACCAAAATCCAGATATAAACACAGTAATACTAGATATCCTTTTGTTGGTTTGCTTAAAAGTGAGTATTCATTTCTATACCTGCGCAATTCCATGCCTTTCTACTAGGTAAGGTATTTCGAAATCAATCTTCCTCTTTTTCTTCTTCCTCTTCGTGGGCCTTGAGATGGTTATGCCTTGCTGTATTCCATGCAAATAATTAATATTATGAGATATTAAGCCTGAATTCTGACCTTTATATTTAAGTTGTTTTACATTTATTAATTAATGAAATTTTAGTTTAATAATATTGGAATCATTTTTAGAACTATAATATTTCAAATTTGGACTAAATTTAAAAAAAATTCATATATATAAAAGTTAAAGAGTACAACAATTTTTTTCTTAAAAAAAGGTTCAAAAAAAAAAAATAAAAATCATAACTTGCAGTGTTTTCAATTATGAATTTGGAACTGCCAACCATTTAATTCTAAAAAAATTACTCCAACGGAGTAGGTCACTAGTTCTTTCAAAAAATAAATATGTCACTAGTAAAGAAAATGCTAAAATTTGACTTCCAAACGCTTATATTAATTAGCTATTAACTCTTAAAGTCAAAGCAACCAATCAAAAGGAAGATTAATGTGACTAAATAATCATTGCTTAATATATTGGAAATTGAGTTTGTATTACCATGTACTAAGAAATAAGGGTTCAAAATGTTAAGTGAGAGTTTTGAAAATTTCACCCTTTCTTAATTTCCAAAATTCTCATTTTCTTATAATTTAATTTGTAGTGTAAGAGAGATAAGTCTCAATAAATTTAAAATAATATGTTTAGTAAATTTCTTTTTTCTTGTAACTTTCTTTGTTTCTTTTAAAAGTTATAGATATTTTACAAAATTAAATGCTTTACTTTATTGACCCTATCCTAATTCCTCCAAATAAAGAAAAGTTCCTCCAAACAAAGGAAAGTTAAATTTGTTACTTTCATTCCTTCCTTTTCACTCTCTATCTTGTTTGATAATTTATTTTTTTAAAGAAGGGAGGAGAATGTAATAATTTTCCTCCATTCCTCTTCATTAAATTAAAATTGATTATAACTTAAATTAAAGTGTAAAAAATTAAATACCTCATGAGGAAAACCATTTTTATTGCTTTGTCATTTTAATTCCCATTTTTTAAAAAAATAATAATGCAATGTGATTCTTTGATCATTAATGTCATTTGTTTATTCCCTATTAAAATTATCATCCCTTTCCTTCTATTTTCTAATATCCAAATAAAATCAATAATAAAATTAATTTTAGTCTTGGAGTTTGTTTAAGAGAATAATTTTTCATATACTAAGAATTTATCTGAAATAACAATTTATCATTTCTCGGGCTAATTATTTTATAAATAAATAATTAAAATCTTTAATAGTTCGATATATAATTCAAATAAGAAAATATAAATATAAACATATTAAGAGATATTACAATTTTGACAATTATATATACCTATTTAGAAAAATATATTATTTATTCGTGTCACGCACATATTATCCACTACAAAAATATGTTTCCTTTCAAAAGAGATTTACTATATGGAGTATATACATCTAACTGATAAGCAACTATATTAACATTAAAGGGTATTAATGAATTTACACTTGAAAAAAAAAAGGTACAGCGATAAATGATTAAATAGTTATAAATAGTTACTTTATGTGTATATATATATACACAAAAAAAAAAAAAAGTATTTTTTTTTCTTTTCATTTCTTCCTCGATTTCTAACTTCCTAAACACAGTAAGAAAAATATTTTGTCCTGCACTCCTTTTACAAAAATTTCCTTCCCCTCTTGATCTCATATTTCTACCACAAGAATACATGACTGAAGTCGTTTGTAACAAGAACAAATTACATTTTTCACAAGTTACATGGTCACACACAATATAAATGCAAACAGTTCAGCCATAATTAAAGGTATGCCATTCCACTCTCTCTATATCCTTGTATACTCTGGCAGATCAAAGAGTTAGATCTAGAGGTGATCCTAATTAATTTGATCACCTTTCATTTTGCATAGGAATAGAAGTCACAAAGTACTACTATAATTAACTAATTAATAGAGCACATTACCTAAATCAAACAAAATTATGATCAGTAACGTAGTTTATTAAGGACTGGTCCTACAATACAATATATGAGAATCTTCCCCCACAATAATATTATTCCAAATGTTGGTAGAACCTGAGACATTAGATCCCATGGTGGGGGCTGACCAGGGATACTCTTTTCCTCGGAATGTCTAGTTCTTTATTTAATTTTTTTTTTTTTTAAAAAAAATGGCCTGACCAGCCTGCCCTTTTCCTTGATTATCTTTGATTTTATTCCCTAACTAACGGGGTGTTAAGTTAGTCAATTAACTACTAATTAATAAAGCTACTCTTAATAACTAATCAATGATAATCAAACATGATTTGGTTGATATATCATTTCACTATTCTTGAAGATGAAGATCTTAAGTTCGAGTCTTGGAGAATTTCTATTAATTTCATAAAAATTATGAAAAAAGAAAATTGTCCTTTTATTGCACACGGTATTCAATATTTATTTAACCCGCTAATAATATGGGAAAAAAAATAAATCAATGATTTTTTAGTCCTGTAATTTAACTGTTTTAAATTTTTAATCAGAGTTAAATTATTAAATTAAAAAAATGAAAAAAAAAAAAACTAACGTGATAGTGTCTTGCAAACATGGGGGGGAAAATTACTATTATTATAATTCAAGAAAGCTTGTCGTATGGTATATACAGCTATGAGGTTGAATGGATAGATGATTCATGAGGTAGTTTATAATCTGTGATTGATTATGAAAATATACGATACATGAATTGCATCCGTTTAACTAAAACCGAAGAGGATATACCAAATCCACTAGTGGCTGACAACAGGATCACTAAACTTTTCAAAAGGAGATCATGGCATGAATCAGTTTTTTGGTTTCATTACCTACTTGGATCAAACTGCCTACTTTTGTTTCTATCTAAATATTTTTTCTTTCTGCTCTGAAAACTCACTATCACGTTTCTTTCACTTTATATGTTGTTGTAGAACCAGTCAGTTGAGAAATTTTTTATTTTATTAGTTTGATAAAAATAAAAAATAAAATAAAATAAATAATTAAAACATAAAAAAAAAATAGCAAAAAGTTAGAAAATATTTATAATTTTAGAAAATAATAAATAAATTTAAAAATGGGTTTGAATTCAATCGAATCAATCATTGATATGATGTCCGGTTAAATTAATTAGTCCAATTTTTAAGACATTGATTTTACAACTGTGAGGTTGTAAATTCAAGCCTTAATTAGAATTAAATTAATAAAAAAAATTAAGATGAATTATAGTTCAGCTACTTTTCATTTGCAAAGTTCTTTAATGGGTAAATTTTTAAAAAAAAAAATTAAATCAAATCTCTTAATTTCAAAATAGAAATGGCTAATCTTTGATCTGATTGAAATGCAGATAGTAGAATACCTAAAACTAGCAAATAATATCACCCAATGCAATATAAAAATTAAAACTTTTCTGGCATTGTCTCTGCGAATAAGAATGATGGGAATTAAACAAGAAAAGAAAACTGATACTCTCTTACGGTATAACACATCAATTAATTCATGCAATTATTGTTATTTTCAGAAGGTGGGAGAAAGAAGCAAAGGCTTAGCAATATAGTGAAGGCATTGTTATGCTGGGTTTTAGGAGATCCAATGCCACACCAACTACGTAGGTTTGTTTAATAACAACTGTAAAGCCAATGAGCTGTGCAACTCGAATTTTCTCGAGAACTAAGAGATCGTAAGTTCAAATCCCCATCGAAGCAAAATTAAAAGCGGAAAAAAAAAAAAAACCCTATAGAAGACAGGGAATAAACAATATTCTGTAAGCATAGCACAGGACAGAGAAGACATTTATATAAAGAGACACATAAATGACACACCGACTTTCTCTTTTTGACCATTAGACACCATTTTCAATTATCTAGAGCAGGAAAAATGGGAAAAGAAATGAACAAATCTATGCATGTGCAATTTGATCAGTTCTGCAATTTTTAATTTTTGTTTTTTTATTCTAAAAGATGTTTTTTGTATGTGTAAATCGTGATTTTCATGGGATGTGCTGAGCTGCGCTGAAAAGGGCAAGAGGCCCTGGAGATAATAAAAGGTAAAAGTGACATTCATGTACGGAGCCAAAATTGGCCCTCCAGGCTTCAACTAATGGTGTCTAATTGTTTCAAGTCCTTGATCATCGGACCGTTTACCCAACCATTTACAGTCCCAATTAAGTCCAATCTCTTGTCCTGGCTCTCTCTCTCTCTGTAAAACTAGTCAAAATCTACCACTAATCTTGTTTTATGTTTAGCAAAAGTCATTAATTACATCTTTTAATAGTCCTTATGTTCTTATATACTTTTTTTTTAAGTAAAGTATTTGTTATTTTTCTATGCGAAATTCGAATGATGTTTACTTAATTGAACTTATATTTGATCCAAACTTCATTATTTGATCCATATCCGAAATCATCCATGATAGTATTATTGTTCTAACTAAATAGCAGTCCTCATTATCAAGATCATATCCCTGTGAATGGCCTTTGATGCACAGACGTGGCCTGACCAACTCCAAGCAAATTGTAATTAATCATGGCATGCGATGGAGTGGTCGACAAAATGTGCTACACATGATCGATCAGACGCATTAAGCAGTAGGGGTGAGTGGTCCCAGTTCAGAATTTTGAAAATTCTCGAGATCAGACTGAAGTATCAGTTTTTCAAAAATTGAAGAATCAAGATTAAATCGAAACGATAAAGGATCAAGATCGAATTGAATAGAAAATCAGTTTGATTTCGATTCAGTTATTCATTATTTTTTTGGTTTGGTTTCAGTTCGGTCCTAATTTTTTAAAAAAATCATAATTATAATTATTTTAATTCATTTTATTCATTTAAATTATCCTTTAAAATATTATGAAATATATTATAACATAAAATTATTTATTTTGAATGCATAAAATTAATAAAAATATAACTTTATAATTATTAAAAAGAATTATATTAAGTAATATTTAAGTGTACAAATATATAATATATTTATAGTATTTAATTTTGATATTTTTATTTAAATATATAATATATACATGTATTAAATTAATATATAATTCTAAAATTATATATATGTATATATATATAAAATCGGTTCTTTAGTTCGGTTATATTTCAATCAAGTTTTGGTTTTGTCCTCAATACAATTCTAGGATTGAGGTTGATTTTAAATTAAGATTGGTCTGGTTCCAGTCCGGTCTCGGTTATTCATTTATATTTTTTTTTCTAGTACTCGTTGTAGTCCAATTTTTGTTCGATTTGAAAAACTTCGAGAACCATATTCAGCCATATTAAGCATAATATAACGCCCAAATGCATAATTTATCTCTCTAACTTTTTATAATTGGCCACTGTGATACGTCACTTTTAATTTTGACTAATTTGATCCTTAATATTTTATTTTTAGTCTATTATATATATCATTATAATTTTATTTATAGTCACTTAAATACAAATTGTTGATGTTATCTTCTATGTGTGTAAGTAACGCACTATAGTGGCTGTGAAATAATAAACTCATATTTAATTAGATCAAAATACCCTTTATCCCACTTTTCTCTCTCTCTTTAATATCATCATCACCAAATGTAGATCAAAACTCATTAACCTCTTTTCAACAATCAAATTATCTGCCTTTTTTTTAGTCTAATAGAATCACCACTCATCTTCAAATCAAATATATGAATTCATAGCTGGTTGCTATCTTCTTATATCCACTCGATGCCCACGAGATGAACAAAATTGAGCTGCACTCGCTTTTTTTTTTTTTTTTTAACTTCTTTTGATTGTTTTTGGATTATGGTTGCCTTATATAGCTCAATTTTTTTTTCATTTTTATTGTCTCCTATCTCGTGACTTTAATTGAAATTCTCAATATCTAAGATTATTTTGATTTTTTTGGGTTTTTGAAGTTGCAAATGGGATTTAAGATTTTTTTGATTTTTTTGGGATTTTGACGTTGCAAATGGGATTTATTGAGTTTTTCCTTAATCATTTTTTCAGTTATTGAAAGTGGCTGTTGGATATAGTTTGGGTGCTTTTTTTTTTCCTCTAGTTAGGTTTTTAATCATTTTTTAGATCTGAAATTTGTGTGTTCTTGGAATGATTTTTATTTACTTTTTCATATATTTCTGTTAATATTATTTTATTTTTAAAAACAAATAATAATTTTCTTTTTAATAATGATTTTTAAATAATTTTTGCTTATGTTAATTATATGTAATTTTCTTTTTTATTTTTATTTTTTGAAGATCATGATAAGCAAGGTTAGCAATTGTTTTATTTTTGTATTTTAGAACAAATATAAAGCACCAGAGCTCATTTATCAATATTTGCCTACCAGTGTTTATCAAATCATTAAAAAGTTAAAGGTATTTCAGATAAATTTTAGAAATTTGCATGTGAAGTTTATGCAGATTATATTTGCTAGGTAGGTGTTCAATAGGTCAAAAATAAATTATTGAATATTTAATAGATCAAAATTAAAGATAAAATATCAAAATGGCCAATCATAAAAAAAAGTTGAAGGGGGCAAATTATGCGTTTGGCCGAATATAACATTAAATTCAAATTTTAATGAAAGACGAAGGGAATTCCGTTAATTGTACACGAGTGAGTGGATTACTTTTCAAGCTTGGTAAGGAAAATTATTTTGGTGCCAGGCGCTGACGAGCGGACGGCCTCTTACATTTGCAATTGATGATTATGATTCGTGATACCCCAACCACAACCACACCTCAAGCTGCTCTGCTCCCAATATATATCATCTTTTAACTGTTTTGTTACTGTTTTGCTCCGTGTTTGACATCCCCCCTTGTCCGGAACGCGCTTTCAAGAGACTCGAATGGATATTTTGGATTCTTTTACTGTCCTTTCTGACCATTAGCTTATGTTTGAAAAAATTATTTAGAGAAAAAAATAAAAAAATTTTACTTTTTTTTATTTATATTTAGACGAAGTCCAAAGAAATTTATTTTTCTCATTTAATAGAGAAATATTAATAGTAAAAATATAAATTCATCATAATTTTTTTAAAAATCATATTTTCTCTTCATTTTAAAGATGAGGATAATGAGAAAAAATAAAAAGTTGTTATTTTTTCATTCGTAAACCATAAAAATTACAAACATTTATTATTTTTCTTCTTTCTTATTTTATCCTAAACCATTGGAATCTGAAATAATTAAAAATTTTTGAAAATGAAACTGAATTTGAATTCTAATTTTTTAGAATATAACTTTAAAATATTTGATTGAATTCAATTAAAAATATCAAAAATTAATCTGATTTAAATTATTAATTTTTTTTAAAAAATAATATAATAGTAGTAAAAATTATAATAGGATTCTAACTTATCTATCCACAATCGAAAAAATCTTTCAACTTTTTTTACAATTATGTACATCACAAAATTTTAATTACAAGAATTAAATTTCAACCAATGAAGCGAAAGCCAATTTTGATAGTATAATATTTCAAAAAATAAAACTCAACCTTCATGTGCTGATGAAAAATTCCTATCTGACCTTGATCGAAATTGATAGGTGGATTAAGTCTAGATTGTGTGAAATGCTGGTTATTATTTTATTTGTTTCATACTAAATGTCGTTTAAATATTATATTTAATAGTTATTATTAAATAAATAAAATATTATATTATTTTTAATTAATTTTTTATAAATTATTATGTATTTTATAAAAAAAATTATTATTATAAAAAAATAAAATTAAAAAATAAATTAATATTTATAAATAATTATAAATATCATATATTATAAGATAAAAATTTATCTCCCAAACACATATGGTACAGTTTATAGTGGAGGGAGGATTCGAAAATCAAAGAGGACTTTTTAGTGCAGATGTGGTCCCTGAGGCAGCCAGCCAAAGAGAAATTAATAAGGAATGCCCACGGATTTAATGCACAGAAAGGTTCCCTACAATATTTTTTTTTTTTCTTAATGCTCCTCCTCCCTTTAGGGGTGGGGGATTCTCAATTAGTTGGATTGCTTCCTTCATCTGTTGGGACCACTATAATTCTATTGGCTCAGTTGTATATTTGTCATTTTGTCTATCATAAATAAAGAACAATATCGTGATAAGATAAGAAGCAAACTCACTTGTGAATTTAATTAATCTTTCGATCTTCCATTTTTTCTCATGCTTAATTGCTGCTTATTTGCGAGGTTATAATTTGGACTTTAAAGCTAAAAAGCTACTACAACAAAATGGCATAAGCTAAGCAGCACCGACTCCAAGACTCAGCAATATATTCCAGCCCATGCCTTCCTGTATAGGGGTCGCCATGTATGTTCTGTTATGATCAAATAAGCCATAAAATCAAGGCTGTGAGAATATTAGGAGAACATGTTTTTGTCTTATATTTCTGATATCATTTTGAGACATAAAATCTTCACCAAGATGAGGAAACACTGTTATTGCATGAATTGCTTTGCTTTCTAATTATTAACAAACATTATTCAAAACATATGGACATACTTAGCTGGTTTCTCTGAGTATATGTCTGCAATTAATAATCAAGACAAGGAAAAGATAGTCTCATTTAATTTTAATATGTATGTATGCCTTTTGGGTAGGTTAATTTGTACCCATAAATATGTGGTATACTTATTGAGTTTGATGCCACCTATTATGGGTTGACAAGTTCAAAATAATACTAATACTTTCTTCCATATTACATAATTTATGTAATAAATTTACATAAATTAGTATATATATCATTAGTCAATTTTGTACAGGTGATTTGCCAAAATTCATTCCAAGCAACTTATATATTAGTACCTATCGAGGGTCCTTAATACTAAAAATATTTTTTAAAAAAATAAAAACAATATTTCCAATACGCTTGGAAAACGATAAATCTCATGAGCCATCATCAATACATACCAACACCACACGTCTATGGTGTAGAAACCAAACATAAAATCAGAATCTGTGTGCACCGGCAATGTTGAATGGTCCATGTCGCAAACAGCTGAGTCAAAGCTCATAGACCTGCCATGCCGACTGCAAAATTTTGACTCCATTGATGACTAGTCATATCAAATTTCATATCCAACCTGGAAATTTTAGTGGATAATCTAATTCATTCGATGACCATCACAATCGCCTTCCTATCTTATTCATAGGGTTTAAATAATTCTACCAATTCTGCAAGCTCATCTACCACTATATTGGTCTTACACCCCGAAATTTAGATAACTTTAACTTTCAGGCTGCTTTTGATATTATTGCGGATATTTTTTAAAAAAATAATGAATTTTAAAAAACATTATCGAAATAATATAAAATCATACATTCTAATTTTTAAATTTTATTTTTTAAAAAATTAAAAATGTAAAAATTGATACCCAACACAATTATTGATTTGGTTGATGTTGCTTTCAATATCCTTTTATTCTAACAATATTAATTACGATAATGAACATAGTGTGCGTGCGCTGTCCTGCATAGCCAAACATCTCGAACTTGGTTGCTTACGAATTAACTATATGTATGCCTAAAATATACTATAATTTTTCTGGTGTTAAAAGTTCATATATGTTGATTTCCAAAAAAAAAAAAAAAAGGTTCATATATGTCTGAACAATTTAGTGAAGTAATACTTAGAAGTTTTATGGTTCAATTGAATTTAGAAAGTAATTATATTGTTCATTGTTTCAAGGGATAATGAGTATTTTAATATTTGAATATACGACAAAAAAAAAAATTTGACCTAAAATAATCGAGTTTTTTTTTTTTTGAAGGATTTGGATAAGATCGAATTTATAATTTTAAAATGTTTAAATAAAAATAAAATATTATTTTGAGTTTTAAATAAAATTAAATATTTTTATAATTTAAATCTAGTTAATTATGGTTGAGATGATTTGAATTAATTTGTTTAAATTGTTTCAAATACAAGTCATTTTAAATTTTATTGTTGAATCAATTAAATTTGAGTAGTTTTTAAATAGATTTAAATTCAGTTTTCGAGTTCAGACAAAAGCTCTATATCCAAAGAAAGTAGGACTAAGTTCCAAAAACTAACTTCATTGATATGATTTACTTATTTATTTTATGTTGTGGTACTAATATTTCCATTAAATGCCAATAGAATCTTCCAATGTTTTATATTTTTTGGTATATGGAAAAATAATCTCCTAATCTTATATGGGCAATATGCTTTTAATAGGACAGACGATTTGCTTGTATTTGGATGAAATGAAATTTCTTTTTTTTTTTTAACAAAAAGAATCAAACAAAGGCATAAACCTCAAAGTAGCTCACAAGACCTTGCATGAGCAATCCCACAAATATTGCAAAAAAGAAGAGAGTATTCTTCCTGGAGTAGTGGATCATCAAAGATGTGCATCCCAATGCCAAAATTGCTCCCAAATTAGCTAACAAATTTGTTCAATATTTAGCTTTGCCATAGGTTTATTCCACTTAAATATCCACTCTATGTAAGTGTATAAAATATAAAGAGTATATAATAGTTAGAATTTAATTATCTAATTTGTTAGTTTTAATTTTTTATCAATTATTGACTCAAACTCATTTTAACTCAATTATTCACAGATTTAACATTTATCTAATTTTTGTTGTCTCAAATATGGTATGATTTCTAATTTTCACTCGGTTTTCTATTTAGATGTCCCACCTCAGTGGTTTAGCTCAATATTGTTGTTGCATTCAATTTTTATTTCGAGTGGTTAATTGAGTAGTTACCACTCGAGGGAAGAGCTAATAATTAAAATCTCACATTGAAAATGTACATAAAATATAAATGGTATATAATGGTTTTAGATTTAGTTAATTCTAACTTTTTAGCAATGGATTTCTATTGTCTCTACTTTTTCAATTTAATTTCTAATATTCTCTTACCAAAAAATTATGTAATTAATTAATATAGCTTGCGAAATTAACCCATAATGCAATCTTACTAAAAAAAGAGCATAGATAAAAGGATAATTTGTTGCAATGATATGATCAGAAATGTAAAGTTTGAATTATAATGCTCTAAATTATTGTCACATTATGTGGTTCCAACCTCTATATATATAGTATGTTAGAGAAAGGCAGCTTTTGACCTCCATAAGGATGGAAGTTTTGGGCTATTGCTGGGGAAAAAAATAATAATTGTATTTTAATTACATATTTTTCTTTTTGTTAATTTAGTTTTGATTAGGGTTGAATTTTACAATCTTTTTTTTTTCTATAGGAACATCAAATTGATTTAAATTTTTAAGATAACAAGTCTAAATTTTAACCATTTGTATACTTTCACACTTAATTAATATGGATACTGTTGAATATAAATTGCGGTTATCTAATATAAGAGAAGCTACATGTATATTTGATCCCTCTTCTCTTTTAATTTTTTTTTTCTTGCCACTACCGACAATTCTTTTAGCTAGTGGTGATTAATTTTATTCTCTTCCTTTTTATTTTCATTAATTTTCTTATTAAAATAATATCAAATTTAATTATATTTTTATCATTAAATTTTATATTTGATTAATGTATATTTTTTTATATAAATTTGTTAGTATTTTAAATATTTTCATCATAAGAATAATTATTGAGTTTTTCTTTATTAAAAATATGTTCTTCCTTCTTGACAGTTTTATATTTTTTATATTAATTTGTTAGTATTTTATATATTTTCATCATAAGAATAATTATTGAGTTTTTCTTTATTAAACATATGTTCTTCCTTCTTGACAGTTTTATATTTTTTATACAAATTTTATTTTTCCTTAACTATTGGAGTTATAAAAATCCAATTTCAAACAATGAAATTTATTTTTAATATTTAGGTTATTGAGCTTATAGAAAGAAATTTAAGATAAACTATATTTTAAAATAATCACCGAGTAGAGTACTAGTATTAAATTTTAATTTACACTATTCTCTCTATTTGAATAAAAAATATTGAAAAATTTTATTATTCTAACAATGTATGCTTATTTTTAATGTATTATTTATTACTTTATATGCTCATGAATCGTATAGACATTGGAGCACTAAGTATAGGACCAATGACAAGAAAAGAAAAGAAAACTTCAATTCAGTATGAATATTTTACTGTTAACAATAATAGAATTACGAAAAGATCAAATGGGCAACTCAGAAGTTAAAAAGAAAATCACTGTTGATTGAAATTTGATAGTGGAAATAATTTATAGTACTTTAGATTGTCTTTTAAGTATTTAAGTCGTATGAGATATTAATAGAAAAACTATTGAATATTAATTAAAATATGGAATATATTTGCTATAAATTTTATATATAATAGTGGTTAAAACTCTTATTCATTTTTATAGATTATCACTTATTTAGCCAAGTTATACTAGGCTAATCCAATTTATTTATCTTAGTCATCATATTGTCAATAATAAAGTTAAAGAACAATTCATACTACTTTAATATTTAAATTAGTTGTGAAGTCTCATATTGCATGACATAATTATCATATAAAAATTTAAATTAATATTTATCATTGTTAAATAATTTTAAATAATTAGTTAAATAATTAAAATTAATATATAAGTAATAATTAAAATTTCTTATTATTTTATAATAAGTAAATACAATAATGAAGATATAATTAAATTATTATAATGAATTTTAATAGTAATATATTTTTTGATAAAAATTTAAAGAATCTATAATTTCATGTTTTCTTTTATTGATCATTTTTATCACTTTAGTTTTTTTTCAGTTTTTTTATTATATAGAAAATTAAATATTTATTATTACTAAAGCCCTAAAGAAAATTAAAAATTTATTATTATTAAAATCCCAAAGAAAATTTAATATTTATGATTACTATAGCCCTAAAGAGGACGACCGTGAATAGCTTTCTACATTATTAAACTTTTTAAATTATTCTTATGTAAAATACTTCTTATATTATTAAATTTTGTATATTTTATTTTGATTAATTAAGAAAACTAAATACTCAATTGTTAATTTATTTACTAAATAATAAATAAAATATATTATATCAATGCTTATCAAAAATACTATGTTATTTATAAAATTGCTTAACACATAGTAAACACTTATGTAAAATTAAATTTTAAATTAAAATTAATTATCCTAAACATGAACCTATGTATTTGCATAGTATAATTATAATTATAATAATAAATTTTAAATTTAATATTTATTTATGCTAATTGATTAATTAAAATTTAATATAAATAATGAATAAAATTTACTATTATTTTATGATATTTTATTAGTTTATAAAAAAGATGATATATTGTGAATAATACAAATAATATGATTGTATTATTTATATAAATATTATATAAATACTTTTAAATAAATAAATAGATTATAATTAAATTAGTATAATAAATTTTAATCAACATAATTTTTTGATAAAAATATAAAAATTAATAGTTTTTATTGATATTTACCTTTTCTCTTTAGTACTTCTAATTTTTCTTATCATATATAAAATTGATTGCTTAGTTTCATTACAATTTTAAAGAGGATGAATGTGAAATATTTCTTATTATTAAACTTTTTAAGTTATTTTTAAATGAAAAACTTTTTATATTACTAAACTTTATGAACTTTTATATTATTAATTTTTTATATATTGTTAATTTATTGAATAAATTAAATATTTAATTATTAATTTATTTGGTGCATGATAAAAAAGAAAATGTATTATATTATCACTTATTAAAAATATTATGTTATTAATATAATTGTTTGATAAATGGCAAACACTAATTTAAAGTTGAATTTAAGATCATAATTAACTAGTAACCTTCTAATTTAAGAGAGTTGAGATTCAAATTAAATATATGTATTGATTGATTATATTTATTAATATTAATTAATATAAAAATTTTGATGAAGAAAATATTAAATATGGATTAAGATATAGAGAATTTTTATTAATTGTCCTTATAAAATTAAAAATCATGTTATGATTTATTGGATTAAGTTATACTCGACTAATCTAATGAATTTAACTGGCCTAGTTATGAGAACCAAAGATTTTTACATGAAAGTTACGTCAAACATATTATTTGTAGAATTGAACTATACATATACGCCAATAAATGAAAAAAGATTACTCTAAACAAAAAAAGGGAAAAGGATAATAGCTAACCAAAACCACAAATTACATCATAGATCCATATTTATATTATTTTGTGAACTCAAAATCAAAACACTTCATTTTATTAAATATCATATGTGTGCCTTACATATATTGATCATTAACTGTACATATATTTAGTATTGTATTGCGTATACATTAATATTAATTTACATATACATTAGTGTTAAATTGCATGTACACTAAAATTCATGAATATATCAATAAAAATAACAATATAGTTAAAACTAATAAACCAATGTATATGTAGGAGCAATGTATATCAATAAAATTTTTTAGAATTTGTTACATTATTGTTAGAGTACCAATTCATAACTAATATACTTTTCATTAATATATTTTATGAATTTCAATATATATACAGTTCAATATCAATATATATACAATTAATGACCAATGTACATACAATTTAAACCTAATGTACATATAGTTAATAAATAATGCAATTTAAAACTAAAGAACCAATGTATATGCAAAAATAATATATATCGATAAAATTTTTTAGAATTTTGATATTATTGTTAGAGTACCGATTTAAAACTAATATATTTTTCATCAATTTATTTTATGAATTTCAATATATATACAACTAATATTAATGTATATATAGTTAATGACTATTGTTCATGCAATTTAATACTAACATATATGTGGTTCAAAATTAATGTAAATACAACAATGCAGTTCAAAACTAATAGAAAATATATGTTAATAAAGTTTTTTATAATTTTTTATATTATTATTACACTATTAATTCAAAATTAATATATTTTTTATTAATCTATTTTATAAATTTTAATATACATATAATTTAATATCAATATGTATATATATATATATATAATTCAGAACTAATATATATATAATTTAATATTAATATATATAATTTTATTTTAAAAAAATAAAAAATAACACATATGATATTTAAATAAACGCTATTTAATACATATCCATGATCTATGCTGCGTATTGAAACGATGCGGGGTAATCCAAGTTCCCGATATTGATGTCAACGGCGCACGGGTGGGTGCAGCAGCAGTAATTGGACCCCTGATATTGATAATCTCTGGGCTCGGCAGCGTGGACTGGCCATCCGATGCCACATTTCCACACCAATGTGGGTCTCACACTCACCCCTTCTTCTCCTAATTTCCTCTTTTTCTTCTATTTAGCACCTTTAATTAATTAGTACTGTATAAGTTTCTCTATTGTTTCTGAAATCAACTTAATTTCAGCTTAATGAAAAAAGAAAAATCCAAAATTTGTTACGAATTTATAGTTACACCTAATTTTTATACAATAATGACAATTAAATCTATTAATCAAAATTACATCTTAAAAAACAAACTTTTATTATTCTAAATAAAAAAATAAATTTTGATTTTTTTTTGAAAAAGAAAGATGGAAAAAAATTCAAAGAGGAGAATGAAATAATTTTTCAAAAACATATTATTTCTTTTTCAATTTTGACTTGCACCCATATTTGTGACAAATCACTATAAGTTTGAACATAATCCTTTACCTTAAAAAAATTGATTATGATTATAAATTTTTGTTAAATTTTAGATTATTCAATCATTAGGCGCTTAATTTCCTCTAACTTCGCTAATGAAAGTCCGGATAAATTTTTTATGGGTAAAAAAGCTATGTTGGATTTTTCTTTTTTTAAAATTTAACTATGACTGAAATTTAAACTTAAACTCATAATCCCGAAAATAATGTTAATATTACTAAACTAAAGTTATGTTTAGAATGACGTAATTATATTATAAAAACTTATTATATTTTTATAATACAATTAAAGATGTAATGAAATGAAAAATGTAATATAATAGTTATTATATTGTATGCTTGATTTTAAAAAATAAAATTACTATAATACAATATTTTTTTATTTGAATTAGCTATGTGATGATGGCTGGGAGTAGTAATAATGTGCGTGAAGATGAATAAGAGTGAAAGTAATAATGAAAGTAAAAATAAGTAATGTGTTATTACTATATAATGAGCATTACATGAATTAAAGTAGATTGATTACATAGTGTAATTGACTTTTATATTTCATTTTTTAAAATCAAACTAAATAGAATAATAAAAAATATAATATAATCACAATTACATTATAATTTTGATGATGTTGTACCAAATATAACCTAAAGATTTGAATTTAATTTAGTAATTATATTAATTAAGCCTAACTTTTTTTAACCATTCTTACATACTTGAATTATGGAAAATATATATATGTTAAATGATGATAATATGGTATTATCAAGAAGATTCAGTTACTTAAAATTATTATATGAAGTCATAAATTGTTCTTAATCTTCTTAAAATTTATCCTCCATATGATTATATTTTAATGATTTATATCAAATATACAAGCCAACAGAGCAACAATTTTAACTATTAAAAGAATCAGAGGGTTTTTTTTCTATTAGTTTTAACTTCATCGCTGCTGGTTAATCAACAGTTGCTCTCTTGTTTCTTTTATCTCTTTATTTTTTATTACTTTAATAAATTTAAATTTATTATTTTATTGATAGATCTATTTTTTAATTTTTTTCTATTATGTGGATATCTATATCATTTGTAAATATGTTATTCTCTATTGTACATACTTTAATTTTCTTTATGGAGGTTTTCTTATCATTTTTATGAGTATTTTATTCTGTTTTGTATTTATTGATTTTAAATTATTATTGATTTACTTTATAATATTATTATAATTATTTAAAATTTTACGATAATTTCATTGAATAATTTTATTTAGAATGATATTATAATATTAAAATAATTTCGAAATTATGTAAAAAAGATCTTAAATAATAAATTAAATTAGTATAATTATTATGTTAAATTTAATTATTTTTTAATATTAATATTTTAATTATAAATATCACATAATTATTGATTTAAATGCTTGGTATTATTTTATAAAAAAATGAGAAATAATAAATGTGGGGCTGACAACGTACACATGTTATCCCACATGTAATGTACCCCACAATCTTATTACCAAAAATTTTATAAATCATACCCAAATTCTAGTGCCACATGGCCCTGCTGTGTCTATACGCAACACCTATGTGGACCCCATAATCCCACATGGAGATGTTTCCCATCTTTGTCCTCTTATAAGCAGCTAACGATCCTGATTTCCCTCTCACAACCTCCCAAAACTCATCTTGACCGTTCCCACACATAACTGCCCTCTAAAAAGGTCTTCCATAGAGGCTGTGCTTGTCCCCCTCTTGTCCCCTAAATGGGTACACACGTTGCCTCAAAGGTGCAGCTATTGCCACCGACAGCTTAGCTTGCCTTTGTCCATAAGTCATGCGTTCAGCCATTGCCTCTTCCCTTCTTATATGGACTTTTTATGGTATAGTCCATAAAATGCACTTGTTTACCCCTTTCACATCTCATCTTTTCCTTCAAAACAAACTCAAAGGTTTTCTGTTTCTCTCTGCAAGAAAAAACGAACACCTCAAGAACAAAGATTATTGCAAAAATGGAAGGTGCAATTGCATATAAGAAAGACCTGAACCTCAAGGCAACTGAGCTCAGACTAGGGTTACCAGGGACTGAAAGAAATGTGGAACAAGCAGTTTCTTGTGCTAAAAACAACAAGAGGCCACTACCGGAGACCAGAGATGAGGTTGGAACGAAAAGTGAATCTGATGCTTCACATGCTGAAACAGACGCTGCTCCTGCACCCAAGTAAATAGTCTTTTATGTTAAGACACTTGTGGATGTAAACGTTATGTTTAGATGAAACTTTTGTGTTATATATATATGTTCATATGTTCATGTGATATGTATGCAGAGCACAGATTGTAGGGTGGCCTCCAATCCGATCCTACATGAAGAATAGCTTGCAGCAAAAGAATACTGAGGCCGACTCTTGTGGGATGTATGTGAAAGTAAGCATGGATGGAGCACCATACCTTAGAAAGATTGACCTGAAGATTTACCAGTGTTACCCGGAGCTCCTCAAGGCCTTAGAGAACATGTTCAAGCTTACCATTGGTGAATACTCAGAGAGAGAAGGGTACGAAGGATCAGAATATGCACCTACTTATGAGGACAAAGATGGTGACTGGATGCTAGTTGGAGATGTTCCATGGGAGTAAGTTTCTTTGCCTGATCTTTCTGATATACTCTTCTAAAAATAATTCTGATTTGTGTATGTTGGTACTAAACAAGGTTATTTACTTTTACTGTAGTATGTTCATGTCATCCTGCAAAAGGTTGAGAATCATGAAAGGATCAGAAGCAAGAGGCTTGGGCTGTGGAGTATGAGAAACCCCACAAGCTACAGCAACCCTAAGGAGCAGGAAAACACAAGATTTGTCTCCTATGATGGGAAAAATCTTGGAGATTGGGTTTTCGAAGAAGAAATTCAATCTGAAACTCTGGGTCGCTTTACTGACAGACGCCTTTGCAACTGGGCTGGGAATTTTAGTCAGGACAAAGAGAAAAAAAAGAGTAACGTTAACTGTTTCTTTCCTAGAATATGAGAAAGATATTTAAATGGCTTGGGCATCTGTGGTCTCATTTTTGATGGTCCAGGTGTAATCTCATCAACCAAAACAACCAAAACTGCATACAGATATTATTCCATATTTTCTGCGATTGTGTAAATGGAAAAAGAAAAGAGAAAAAAGAAATTAAAGTTTTGGTATTGTAGTATTCTCTATACAATACTCCGAAATTAAAGTGTGCGCTTGCAAGTCTTACGGTCTTCCCATCGATTCTGTTTCTGATTGTCTAATTTCAAATATTCCATAAGAGTTAAAACTGTGGTTCTTGTTTTGTTTCCTTGGCATAGGGAAATAGTTTTTTTTTTCTTTTTTTTAATGCAGTAAGGGTTTCTAAATTCAGCCTATTACTTTTTATTTAGGAGGTTTAAACAAATTTATTAATTTTGATATTATTAATTTTTTTTTTTGTAATTTATTAGCATCGTCGAATTTAAAATAATGAAAGAAAAAAAATATTTACACTTTAAATGGAGCAGATATGGCTATTATTTGAGTTGAGGGTTTCACAGGTTCACTGTACCCACGAGAAATATGTCTTTCCAGTAAGA
Organism: Omphalea diandra; assembly: GCA_949677035.1. NCBI lineage: Eukaryota > Viridiplantae > Streptophyta > Magnoliopsida > Malpighiales > Euphorbiaceae > Omphalea > Omphalea diandra. Next base: position 20,779 of record CATIWR010031231.1, on the reverse strand, counting down.
TTTGGATGTTGAAGAAATACATGGCAAGATGTTTTAGGGTTTTCTGCTTAATTATTCCTTGTCTATAATCGATTGAAACCCTTCCTTTTTTGCCACCAATAAAGGAGCAATTCGGTAAGCTTATAATCATCGGATTACAAGAGTCACCCCCATCGGACGATTGTGAGCTCATAGTCATAAATATTTTCCTAATTTGAATTACCAAAGCATTCGTGGGGCCTCATAGCAGTATGATAAAAAAGCAAAAAATTGTTTATAATGAGATAAGAAGAGCATTGATTCAATGAAATCCATATGGGAAAATGATTTTATTTTGACTTAACAATAATGCAAGGCTTCAGGTAGTAACAAGCAAGGGTTTTTTTTCATAGAAGCAAAGCAATAGCGAAAATGATGAATTTCTAAACCTTGAGATGATGAGCCTAGCTACAAAGTTAGGCTTTGTTTTACAAAAAAAATAATTTATTTTTGTTTAATTATATACGAAAGAACATAAGAAAAATTATTTTTCAGTATTGACATATTCTGCAATATATTAATTTTTTTTCCATAAAAAAGACTAATAAGATTTTTGAAATTTATTTAAATTTTGTATTTTTAATTAAATAGAAAATACATAAAAGTAATAAAATTAAAAATTCTTTTGATGACCATCCAATGACCGATGTCGATTCTTTACTGTTTATAATGGTGGAAGATTGTCGAAAATGAAGTGGTTGATATCTTAATTGATATATTGATTAATTTTTGTATAAATTCTTTAGTGTGTAATATCAAAAAATGATTTTTCGTTTTTCAAAAATAACTAAATTTTTTTCTTTGATTAGAAAAATATTTTCTAATTGAACAATTTTTTTGATACACTAAATAGAGAAAAATATGAAAAACATATTTTTAGAAAATATTTTATGTGAAACTAATCAGAACCTTGATGTTGTGTTGATTCTTAAGAAAGAATTAGCATGCAATTGAAGAAAAAAACAAGGTAATGAAGAACTTGGGAAAATGAAAATAAAGTTCCTTTCATTTGCTAGTTTAGTTTTGCAAATGAACTTTTCCCAAATGTCTTCACCATTTTGTGAGGAAAACTTGAAGTTGTCAACTAGTAGACAATTCTATTTTGTACTTCTTCCTCTATGTTTGCATTCTGATCAGGATGATCGAAAGGAAAAGAGAAGCCTGAGAAAATCTTTTCAAACGATTAGAAGAAGCAGCCAAAGCATAAACTGCTTGGTCAGTCGCTGAAATTTGAGTTACTGAAACTTACATGACTGGCCCTAAATGTATGATGTCTAATGTTGAACAAGAAGCAGAAACTAGAATAGCTAAACCACATTATGCAGCCTATCAGCCTCTTAATTATTAATCAATAGTTAACCACAAAAGTATTAATTGACAATTACAACTTCTAAATAAAGCTTACACAAAAAATGATGAATCAGAGAACTGAGAGTGCCAAACATTAATCATAATATTTTTCATGTGTATGATCATGACTTAAGCAGCAGCCCATGGCATTTCAAGCCTTTCCTCAGAGTCCTTTGGTTGGGACAAGTCTTCAGGATCTGTGTTTGAACTAAGAGGAAAAAGGTAAAGTTGCTTAATACTCCGTGGTTTCCACAAAAAAGGAAAAGAATAAAGTGCTTCAAGTTCAACTTCTTTTCTTTTAGCAAAGGAAGATTCACATTTTTTATCACTTTCAGTTGTCTTCCACAACATAGCAGGGAATAGTGAAGACCAAAAGAATACACGACACATGATACATGATGAAGTACTCTGTTGGGAAGAGAGAGAGCGTATAGGGTCATGGTCAATAGTCAGAGGTAATTACAAGCAACAATGACTGGTCTTGAAATTAAGAAGCATTCACTGCTGTCGTCTACAAAACACAAACCAAACGTTTTCATTCAGAAAATCTACGTTGCAAAGATTCACAACCATTGAAAAATGTTGGGTTTTTTTAGACCATTTGGTATTTTCATATTTTTTTTGGCACAAGACTAATCTGAATTTGAGCTGAGAGGATCACAAGGGCAACAAAATTCTCCCCATTGAATTTGAATATAGCTGCGCACTCAGAAACTTGAACTTAAGACCCTAAAAAATGTTGAGTTTTAGAACCAACTACTTAAACAGGAAGAGAGATATTCCTGAGATATTTGCTCCATTTTTGGAAATCTATTGTAATTGGGTTGTCTTTCCCAAAAGAAGTTGCTTTTTAGGACAAAGTTACCTAAAAAAATCTGCCCTAATTAAACATGGGTAATTAATTGGTGTGGCTATGAGTTAATATTTTGGTTAGGGAAATCTTATTGAGCGAAGAGAAGATATTTGGGGTTTAGTAAAAATTGTTTTGTCGGAGAGTCTTTTGGCAAAAGGGTACTAATGCGTTGGGAACCACATACCATAAAGCAAATGCGTCTTTAAAAAAAAAAAATTAAAATTTCCACAGTTTAATAGATTTTGTGTAACTTTTGCAATGGATTTATGCTTTTTATACTTCTTTTTTTAATTGTTTCTACATTGTTAGCCTTAAACAAAGCTGTGGCGACAGTATTCCACAGGACTTACTGTGTGCATATTCATTGTATTCCAGTCTTTAATTATGCAATAACTTCTTGTTTCTAACAATTGCAGCAGTCTTATTGCAGGTTTAGACAATACAATATTATAATTTAGCATCAACATCATCATTTTTTTCCCTCCCTTTGTCTAGCAGAAACTCAATAAACCATAATCATATCCAGAAAACAAGATCTGACATATAAATCACTAAAATTATAAAAGATGGTCCAAATATAAGATGGGATTCAGTCTGCACCTAGTACCCTTCAGTGTTAGCAAACCAGAAACTAGAAAGCAAGTCATCAGATAGCACATGCAGTATCCACACGTAAATTTTAAGCTAAGGGCAGTTCTTAACCATAACATGTGACAGGTCCTGATGAGCCCATGTGATATGTTTCATACATCATGTTACACAGACCTAGTATGAGAAAAAAAAAAATGCTGCTTGGAACTCAGATACTTGAGTGCTCATAAACGATGTAATAGAGGCGCTGTCTTCATCATCACCTAATGGAGACTTTATTTAGATAAATTGAGGCCTTGACAGCATGCAGCAATTGTGTTTAAAATCCTTTGGCAAATCAAGGGATTGTCAAATGGACTGGAATTAAAAAAAAAAAAAAGCAATCAATAAAAAATTAGCTTTATGCACCCGTTTTAAGTCGTGTTTAGATTTATTTTTTTTTTACTTTAATAATTAAAGAGAAAACAATTTTGAATCTTTCTAGCACGCTCTAAAAATTTGTTTTCTTTAATTGCTAAAGAAGAAAAATAAGTCTTTAAATTATTATTGTTTAATATTTGAAGAAAAAAAAATTAAGATATATATATTTTTTCTTTGAAGGGCGCTAGACACAAGCAGTGACCTTGCGAAAAACCAGCCCTGGGGAGTAACTAGAGAAGTAGATATGACGTCAAAGTAAAGCTGAATGAGGATCTAAGTGTCATATGATAATCCTAAAGGGCTCAAGACCTACAAATGCAATATTCGATGTAATAATCCATAAAATTTTTTGGTCCCTGCAATGGCGGACATAAGGAGGCAAAGTGTGGCCACCGTCTCCTCAAATCTCAAAATTTTTATTTATTAATCTTTTTATTTTTATTTTTAACTGATTAAGATAATCTCAAAAAAGTTAATTCAGTCTATGAACAAGTTGATTTGTTTTAAAAAGTTTTTATTGTTTCACAACTTTGTTGATAGGAAAAACAAATTTATATTTGCATTGGTTCATAAATTTTCACATTTTGTTTATCAAATTCTGAAATATTTTGTAATTTAAAATCAAACTTTTAATGAAATATGTACTGAGTACTTCTTTTATGATAGGAACTTATAAGAATTTTTATCACAAAAGTTTGACAACATTAGTTTATTCTCTTAATAAATTTTAAATTAATTTTACGAATTTCTTCTAAATTTCATTTTTATCAAAAATTTTTGTCGTTCCCTTAAGTACGAATCGGAATCCACCATTGCTTTCCTATTAAAGGTAATACCTCATTTGAATCATTTGCTTCTGTTTTGAGGACGCAACAATATGTTATCTCAAAAATTTTCCACCTTAACCTTGAACCTAAACAGATGAACATCACAAGTCTTATATTTGGTCAATCAATAAATGAAGCTTCATAATGTTTAAACATGCAAGACATACGCCTAGGCATCCTTTTGGGTTTGGGCTTAGTATCGCATCAGAAGACCTAAACCTAATTCAACCACCTTCATCTGGTTAGGATCTATGTAGCTACATTGGGCTAGAATGCTATAAACATATTGGATAAATATACTAAACTGTCAATATTTCCATCTTAAATTTTAAATTGATTTTACATTTTTAATCAGTTATTTATTTCGTCCTTAAACATGAGCTCTAGCTAGATGGGCAATAAAGGCATAAAAGTATTGAGGAATTAACAAGCTCCAACTACTCCTAAAACAAAATGGAATCCAAGAGGATCTTCCAATCACATCTGCTGATAATCACTTCCTCAACAATGTTCATTTTATCAATGGCAGTAATTCCACGACATGAAGACTGAACTCAGCTCAATAAAGTATTTAAAGCACTAGTTCAATTGTTCAATTTGGCTCCAGTGCAACATGCAAGTTGATTTTTGGTAGGACAGTATTCAATCAAAAGGTGTAGAACACAGGCCATTAAGAAAAAAAAGTCATGTCAGGACTTCATTAGGTAGCAAATTCAGAGAATGCCTAGGATACATGCTGTGGCACTTGCACCACTCACCCAAAATTGGGAGTTGTCACTCTACCCAGCAAAGTTTTGAAGTAAAATCTAAATCCAAATCAAGGATGTATAGCATAAACTCCAAAAATAAATTTGAATAAATAAATCACAAAACCTTACTGTTGATGCTTTGAACTGAGATTCCTTGAGAACTCAACATTTGAGCAGGTTAGGAAATTGTGAAATTCATTGCCTAAGCTGTTTTTGTGACGAAGCTTAAATCAAAGGAGTTACAGAAGCAGAACTATTCCAACTACCATAAAGAAGAATTGTTCATGTGAATATCAGTAATAAAAAGCATTGAGTTACATGTATGAAGCATTCCCCTTAAATGTGAATTGTTTCCGTAGTTTGAGAATATGATGCTTATATCACAATGAAGCAAACTTACAGCTGCACCAATGTTCCCTCCTATCTAACTCTCAATATTAAGTTGGTTGATAATTTCTAGTTGTTCTTCCCAAGACGTTTCCTTCTGATCAACTATCTTTCAAACTTCTGTCGCAGTAGATATTTAGACAGACAGACAACAATTCCTTCTTTTTAGGGTCCATGCTATATCCCAAAAGCTTCATATCTTTATTGAGCAAGTCCAAGACAAAGAAAATTCTTTCTGACTTAACATGAGAATTATCTCCCATGACAAACTCATGGACTATACTTCCCAACTCAATCCAGCTAGAACCTCTATTCTTTCTAACTCGATTCTCCCTAATCATTGCCCTCACTTTAGCAACATCATCCCATTGTCCAGCATCAGCATAAATATTACATAACAGAACATAATTTCCAGAATTATCAGGCTCAATTTTGAACAGTTCAGCTGCTGCAACCTCAGCCAATTGAACATTATGATGAACCCTACAAGCTGCAAGCAAAGCACCCCATACAGTTGGGCTTGGTACAATTGGCATGCTACATATGAGGCCATATGCTTCTTCAAGACACCCAGCACGACTAAGAATGTTAACCATACAAGCATAATGCTTTTCTGAGGGCTGAATTCCATAATCATCTGTCATTTGTTTGAAAAACCTCTTGCCCTCGTCAATAAGGCCCCCATGGTTACATGCAGTAAGAACCCCAAGAAAAGCCACTCCATCAGGTTTTATATTTGCCTTTTGCATCTCACCAAACAAAGTGATGGTATCTTCACTGAATCCATGAATTGCAAAGGCTGTTATCATTGTGCTGTAACAAAGCAAATCTTTCTGGTCAACCATTTCAAACACTTTCACTGCCCTATCGATGCTTCCACATTTTCCATACATGTCTATCAAACTGGTGACCACTTGCAAATTAGAAGAAAGCGAAGGTCCTATAAAGTCACGGACAATTGATTCAGCTGTGTCTAGAACTCCTAACTGTGAACAAGCAGAGATAACTCCCAACATAGAAGTTTCATCTGGCTCAATACCTTGTTCCTTGAAGGATTTCCACAACTCCAAAGCACTAAGAGGCTTCCCATTTTTGGCATAACCTCCAATCATAGTAGACCAAGCAACCAAGTTCTTCTCAGGCATCTGATCAAATAAACACCTGGCACCATCCACATCACCAGCTTTAACATGCCCATCTATCATCATAACCCAAGATGCAACATTTCTTTCCTTCATCCTATTAAAGAATTCTTTTGCAGCTGCTAAATCCCCTGCTCTACAAAATCCTGAAACCATCAAATTCCAAGTTCCAATATCATGAATCGGCATCACTTCAAAAAGATGCCGAGCAGCAACAAAGTTTCCTTCACTCATATACCCAGAAAGCATCACCTTCCATGATGCCGAGTCTTTTGCAGGCATTATATCAAAAAGAACCCTTGCCTCCACCATATCCCCAGCCTTAACATATCCTTGAATCACACTAGTCCAAGAGATCACATTCCTCTTCTCCATCCTATCAAAAAGCTCACGTGCAATATCAACTTTTCCATTAGTTCCATAACCCAAGACCATCGTATTCCAAGAAACAACGTCTCTTTCCTCCATCCCATCAAACATCATCCTTGCAAAACCCACTTCGCCACACCTCATAAACAAATCAATCATTGCATTTTGCACCACTAAATCAAACCCAAGCCCACATTTCAATGCAACCCCATATATCACCTCCCCATCTTTGGCTCTCCCCAGTCTAGCCAAAGCCTTAAGCACAGACGCAAATGCGAAATTCAATGGCGCAACAGACTCTTTATGCATATCAATAAAGAGTGAGAATGAATCTTCGTACTGGTGATTGTCGGTAAACCCATGTATCAATGCTGTCCATAAAAAAGAGTTTGGTTCCGGAATTGCATCAAACAGTTTACGGGCGTGTGAGATGACACCAAATCGCGAGTAGACACGTAGAAGTTTGTTTACAGCAAGGTCTGATGAGGTGAGGGAGGCTGAGATTAGGAGATGGGCGTGGATGGATTTTAGGGCTTTAAGAGATTGGCACTTGTTGAGAAGGTTTAAGAGGGAGTGATTCATTTCATGGCGTATGGCGCCAAAATGAAATGACAGTTACTCTAACAGCAGGATAGAAATGGACTAACTTGTAAAAAAAACAAAAAAAGCACTTGAAAAGTTGTTATAACATGGACCTCTCCCCATATAGCAACATAAACAGGGTTCATGGCATCTGCAATTAAAAAAAAACCCATACCTTTTTCATTATGAATATAGGCTACTTTATTTGTTAGTAAACTCGATACTTAAATGGTAACAATTATTATTGAGCAGCAATAAAATTAATATATGTACTTCATTTTCAACACACATTTTAATTTTTCACAACTCATAATATAGTTTCAAGTTATGTTACTTTATATAAGATATAGAATTTAATTGATAAAATATAAAAATAAATAAATAAATTACATATTTAAACTTAAAGTTAAATGTAATTTAATATAACTATTATTAATTAATGTTTTTAAAAATTATAGATACAAAAAATGAACTATAAAAATATAAATTAAATTAAGAAAATATAAAGAATAGGCATCAAAGGAATAAATTTTATAGTGTTTATCAATTTTAATATTACAAAAAAATTGACAATATCAAAATATTTAATTATATGTCATCAAGTTGTATGTTCATTAGTTAAATACTACAATTACATTTGTATTTGCTTATAGGTTCATAAAAATTTGTTTACAAATAAACCTCCTACAACTTCATTATTATTTTTACCTACAAATTTATTCATTACAAATGAGCTTTATATTCATTAGTATTTGTTTTTAGGTACATTAGTATTTATCTACAAGTTCATTAATATTTATCTATAAATTAATTAGTATTTGCTTACAAGTCCATTAAAACTTATTTACATGTTTATTACAAATGAACTCTAAGTTTATTATAAATGAACCTGTCTTTTACATGTTATAAATAAAATCTAAGTTTATCAGTAATTATTTACAAATTAATCAGTATTTGCTTACAAATTCATTAGCATTTGTCTATAAGTTCACTAAAACTCATCTACATGTTCATTATAAATGAATTTTAGGTTCATTAATAATTATCTATAGGTTCATTAATGTTTGTCTGCAGGTTCATTAGTGATTATCTATAGGTTCATTAGTATTTATAGATTTATTACAAATAAACTCTAAGTTCATTATAAATGAACCTGTCTTTTACATGTTACAAATAAAATCTAAATTTATCAGTAATTGTTTGCAAATTCATCAGTATTTACTTACAAGTTCATCAATATTTGCTTATAAGTTAATTAGTATTTGTCTATAGATTCATTAAAACTTACTTATATGTTCATTACAAATGAATTTTAAGTTAATTAGTAATTATTTATAGGTTCATTAATATCTGTCTATAAATTCATTAGTATTTGCCTACAAATGCAATACAAATTTATTACAAATGAACTCTAGGTTCATTATAAATGAACCTGTCTTTTACAGGTTACAAATAAAATCTAAGTTTATCAGTAATTGTTTACAAATTCATCAGTATTTGCTTACTAGTTCATCAGTATTTGTTTACAAGTTCATCAGGATTTGCTTATAGGTTCATTAGTATTTGTTTATAGGTTCATTAAAACTTATTTACATGTTCATTACAAATGATTTAAGTTCATCAGTAATTATCTATAGGTTCATTAATATTTGTTTATAAATTCATTAATATTTGCCTACAAGTACAATACAAATTTATTACAAATGAACTCTAGGTTTATTCTAAATGAACCTGGATTTCACAGGTTACAAATAAAATCTAAGTTTATCAGTAATTTTTTACAAATTCATCAGTATTTGTTTACAAATTCATCAGTATTTGTCTATAGGTTTATTAAAACTTACTTCTATGTTCATTACAAATGAATTTTAAGTTCATTATACCTATAAATTCATTAATATCCGTCTACAAATTTATTAGTATTTGCCTACAAGTGTAATACAAATGAACCTATTTTTTACAATTTATTAGAACTTACCTATAATTTATTAATAGAAATTAATATAATATAATTATAATATAATTAATTTCTAAAATTTATAATATAATTTAATATAATTAATTGATAAAATAATATAACTTATATTAAATATTTATATATAATTATATAAATAATATAATTATATATTGTATTAATATAATTCTATAGAATATATAAAAACATACAAAAATCTAATTTATAAGGAAAAAACAAAAAAGAAAAAAAAAAGTGTGTGGAAGAAAGTTTTGCATGGGACATGGATATATAAAATTAGTCCATAATTTTTTTTTTTACTGTCATACATATCATATCATAAATATTATTATATAGACAGAGGTTCATAATACAATTTGTGTTGAGCATATGTTTTTGAAAGTGGACATTTTTCTATAGGCTTCTTGGAATCAAGGGGATGGACTTAAGAACCGAAATAGCTTTCAACGAATGGACATGCATCAGGAGCCAAAATAGATTATGGGCCTGCGTCGACAAACTTAAGAAGCCCAAACATGAACGAGAAATCAATCGATCATTCCTTTAAATTGAATAAAGTTCAACCAGCAATTGTACAGTGTTGCTGCGGTGGCAATTACGTAATTTTTTTGCCCTTTTTGGTCTTTTCCTCACGTCTATTTATGTCTTTTGATGGCTGCAGAGAGGTAATCGGCCCACTGTAAGCGGGCTGGGTCAATTTTATGTGGATATCCGTTGTGGGCTTCTTTTTTTATTGGGTTTGCATGATCCTCTCCAGGAGAGTTTGTGCAGGGTTTTCCCATTTGGCCTTCAAAATTGCTTCCATGCGCCCTATTTCAGGGCTCATGCGGGATTGTTTTAAAGTCTTTCGAAACGGTGACGTTTCAGCTCTGCCCTTGATTTCCATGCGCCTGCCAGTGTTTTGGAGCCTGTCCTTTGATGTGCACATGTGCTTTCTGCTTCTCTAATCATAATGAGCCCATTTTTATGAATGAATTGATGTGGGCGAAGTATTATTAAAAAATATTTTTTTTTTACAGCAAAAAAGGAAATTAGTTGATCATCATTGGGAATTCATATGATTAAAGCATGACTTTTAAAATTTTTTGTCTTCCAATGTTAAATTGCCATTATTTTTTTTTATTGAAATGGAAATGTACCTGACATGGGGTTGTTTGGTCTGCCTTTGTAAGCATCAAGGAATGTTTCCCCCGTAATTGAGTTGATTGCTTGGCACTTATATGATGGTGAGGGGTGAGTATGGATTCTTAATATATTGAATTAGACCGGTTAATCACACTGAAAGATGTTTGAAGTTTTAAAAAATTGAAGACAATTAGAAAATAACTGAATCGATTAGAATTGAAATAATAATTCAGATCGTTATTTATTATTGATTTTTATATGATCTGAATAATCAAATTGATCCAAACTAAAATGTATCGAACCGAATTATATCAAACCGAACCATTATTCATAATCGATATTATATATATATATATATAACCATTTGTTACTAAATGATAATTTATCCAAAACAGTAGTTTGCATATTTTCTGCAACTTAGCTATGAAATAGAGGATATTACGTTTTTAAAATTTTTTAGATGATTACTCATCTAAGTTAAACATTAGATTCCATTTTATGGGTTTGTAAAATAGTTTAATTTAAAATAAAGTATTGGTTGTCATTTGTTTGAGCTGAGCTTACTCATTAATTTTTGAATTGAATAATTCAATATTTTGTAGATGCAATCAGTCATATTTATTGCGATATACAATGATTTAAATATATAAAATTTGTATATATATATATATATATATTAACTTAGCTAAAGTGATATCAACTAAAATTAGCTAGAATCAATACATCTAACATGGATAAGTCAACGGCCCAAATATAGAGCAGATGCTACACATTCTGAAATTATATGTTGGTGGTGTTATTTAAACATTTTAGGGTGTAACACATTCTGAAATTCATTTTATGTTCTTAATTTGTAGATGATAAAATTGGCGATCACCACATGTATTGTTCTCTTGGAGCCACTTTTCTTTAAGAAGAGATTTATGTCTATCTGAATTTTATAGATGGTGTGAACTCAGAAGTTCTTTATTTGATATTCTTTTAAATGGTTTGATTACTGCTATTTTTGTTTGAATAAATTTTTGCTTTTATGAAAAATGTTCTAGAGTTGTTTTGATTACTGCTTATTTGTTTTTCCTTCTCAGCGATATACTGCTTATTGGTTTCATTTTCTTGATTTGGTTTTGTTCCTCAGATGTGGATCCTCTTAAATTTGTATTTGTGGCTTTTTTCCCTAGCTTTTGGTAGTTTTTTTTTAAATTTCATATTTACCCTCTAAAATTTTACTATTCAACCTTTTAATTTTATTATTTTGAATTTCCCAAGTATAAGATCAAAGTTTAAAGAATTGAACAGTATATAACATATTAACGCTTTTTGAAGAATTGAACAGTACAACATATAAGATCAAAGTTTGAAGAATTTTCATATGTATTTTGATTTGGAAAATTTATGTTATGTATTTAGGTTTAGGTTTAAATTCTTTTTGTAAGAGTTTTGAAAATTTTTATCTCAATAAATCAAATATTACTTTTTTTTTTTTTTACATTTTTAATGTATCTTATAATTTTGTTGTATTTTTAAAAATTTGTATTACTTGTGGCAATGCACAAATTATTCCAACTAGTGTATATATAATCCCAATTTTAAAAATTGCGTTACATAATTTTTTTTATTATATATCAAAATAATTATTTTATTTCATTAATAATTCAATATAAATAAAATTACTTTAAGATAATATATTTATATATAATTCTAATATCATAAATTGTGTTAGATAAATTCTTACCATGAGTCAAATAACTATTTTTCTATTAATTCTTTAAAATTATTTCATCAATTTTAAGAATTCAATACAAATAAAATTAGTAAAAATAAATAATAATTTTAATAATATTTCTAAATAGTAAAAAATTAAAACATACAATTTCATAATGAATTAATGCATAAAATTTTAATATAATAAAATTTTATATTAAAATAATAATTACAGCAATCACATTGGACGAGTCCACTCAAAAATTAATTGGAATGTAACCAATGACAAATAGTGATGGTCTCCAAATCCTTGTTGAAGCCTCAATAACCAACGATAATCAATCAATATATATAGTTGACTTTAATTTTAGATTCCATTTTAGATAAAGATTTATCATTTATTAATAATATGATTTTAATTTGTTATGTGATAAGTCAATAATTAATTGGTTCACATTAATTCTTCTTAAAACTTTAATAATAATGAATGTGTAATTTTTATTTAAGTTTCGCAACATAATGTTTTAATTCAAGATGTAATATTTTTAATTAATAATAATAATAAATATTCAATTATTTTAATTAATAAAAAATTTGACAATATAATATTTTTAATATGTAAATCATTGGAAATTCGAGAGCTGTGTGGCACAGCAAGGTACTGAATTTTGCTGTGTTCCTTTCTATTGCTTCAATCTCCATAATCTTCTGCTTTGTCTTAAATCTCTGCTTGCTTCTGTCAATAACTTTCAAATAATTTTGCTTTCATCTTGAGATTGATAATATATTAAAAATATTAACTAATCACAAGTTTAAAATATATACCTAAAATTCTAATAAAAAATATTTTAAATAAAAGATTAAAAATTTGGGCAATGCGCCGACTAATATGTATAAAAATTTGTCGCACTACCTCTTCCTTCTTCATTCATACAAAGAATACTTTTCATTCATATGAATAAGTAAATTCACAAGTGAAATTTTTTTAAAAAAAAATGTGTTTCTCCAAAAAACAATCTGCAAAAAATTATGGCTTCAGTATCAAAACACAAGTCACCGCTGTCCTAGCATGCAACCATAACTTCAGCCTGGTGCCCAATGCCCATAATCATTCAATGAAGCACATGGTCAAGTATTTTTCACCAATTCTAAGCTGATAAGCTAAACAATACAATCAACTATAGGAATTCGCTATAAGTACAGTGTAAACAAGGTTTTGAATAATCATGCTAAGTTATAAGCGCCTAAAATAATCAGAAGTACAGTTCCTGCCTTTGTGTCTTGGAAATCTCGTGATTAGGTAGTAAGCAGACACAATCCAGCTTGAATCTAGAGTATATATTTCTATCCTCAAGTTCCACACTGTATCAAGAATTGCTGTTCAAAGAAGGTCAACAAACCAGTCCCAAGTAGAAAGAATTGATCAATTTTAGGCTTCAATTACAAGCAGAGATCATTTTAAGTAGTCAGAAATTGCTCACCATTTTATCTCTTGTAATTCTTCCATCTTTTGGCAAATGTTAGGAGGGCATAAAGAGCAGCACTTAATGACTCCTAGGTCGCACCCAAACTTGGCTACAAAGAACTTATCAACAATCTGGAAGTCTTCCTCGTACTTGTGATGGATCACTTTCATCCTCTCTCACTTGATTTCTGGATATCATCACCATGGTCTTTATTAGAAAGAGAATTATCAGCACTCTTATCCGAAAAAACCAGCAGTGAAAGGCTATTAACTACATTCACTTTTTGGTCAGACTGATCCACCTAATCTGCAATAGGGTCCAGATAATGATATGCCATATTTTTGCGCATGAGTTAATCCAGGACAGATCCCCTGAAAAAACCAAAACAAAGAAAAGGTCAGAAGAGAAGCAGAGGTTCGAATAATCATGTAGAGTAAATAAGATCAATTCATTGTTAGATGAAGGTCCCTAAATTCAAAAGGATATTTCCAATAACATATCATAGATACCAAGAAACAAAATCAACTGACATCACTTAAAAAAGCTTTCATTACATGCATGTATCAAGAAGTATTATCAATATCATTGTTTAAATGGTAAGAAAACACAAGTTAAAAAATAGAGGGTTGAATTTCATGATAAAATACAATAAAAATGTGATAGATAAAGAAAGATGAAAAAGAAAAAGATTCAACACTGACCTTTATCAATCCTGATGTAGTAGTTGACTTTAAAAAATAAGAGTACTGAATATCCAGTGGGAACTCGATCTCCATAGAACGTACTAGCATTACGACCTCTGTCATGTGACAATATCCACAAGGACCTCAAGCTCCATATTGCAAGCTGGCAACCATGTCCATCCCATCATCAAGATATCTACAAAAAGGAACTTCAGGTTCATTGGCAAATCACAAACGCAGTGGTAATAAAATTTCCCTGCTTGGCTCATTAGAAAGTATGAAGTTCAAGCATAACCTGACCTGGGATCTCTGGTAGCTTTGTAAAGCCAATATGTGCTTTCTATCAACTCTGGACAGAGTGGATAACTCTTCTGCCCATGCTAAAAAACAAAAGTAGGAAATTGAGTTACATGAATATGAGATATAACAAGGCAAAGTATAATAACATCAAGTAAAATATGTCAACCAACAAATGCATGATAGTAGATGGAAACATAAGGTGTTATGATGATATTAAGTAGCCACCACCATCAAATGAACAGCTATTTGTGAGCCCATAGGAAGGCCTGACTATCGAATTCCACAAAGCATAACCAAGTATTTGGTGCTTTCTTCACACAACCAACAATTTAATTTGCCAAAACTTATTGATGTCAAGCTCTTAACTGAGATGACATAATATCAGCCAAAATGTCTATGTGAAACAAGGAATATCAATGACCAATAACTTATTTACCTTAACACTTAGAGTAGCAAGATTAAAACCTTCTGGAATGAAACCATATCTTCTCCAGACACTAAAGAAGGCAGCATGCGTTCGAATGCCAGGTTCAACATCTCCTGCTACGACCTTGCAAAAATAAATGCAATCAGTTTGCCTGGTATCTGAATCAACACACATATCAAAAGTAAATTATTGTTTTATGGTTCAAAGCTGGAAATGAGGAAAATAAAAAGCCTGAAGGCCTGGCCAGAATGACTACAAACTGTTATATAATGGCCAGACAATAGCAGCAGAGTCCATATTTACCTCTACATACCTAGAAATACGTGTAATATTAACATCAAACTTGTAGGATTTGAACTCCAGTAGGAGAAGAAGTAAACATAGAAACCAATTTTGCAACAAATATATATTTACATATAGGGGTATGATAGCCACAAGCTTTTACCAAGGATCATTAAAAAGATAGTGCATAGCAGCTGCATAGGCTTCTTGGAAAATGAACAAATACTTCTCATCTCCAAATAACAAATAAGCCTGAAAAATTAAGAAACTGTTTAATAACAAGATTCTTAAAAATGAGCAAGCATTTGTCATAACAAGTCACTCCATGTCTATTGTGACGAACAAAATTCTATCATTAGGCATAAACATAATAATCCGACACGATGTGATCCACAAACATAATAATTCTATATGATGTGATCTTTCAGCAAATGTATTAATAAACTTGTTTTCCTAAACATTGATGGGAAGAAAGGCTTTCTGTAATTGAATTATGCACAACAGAAAAAGGTACTATGCATATCAATAATCAGAAAATGAACTCCAAGAAATATCTTGTGGCAACATCAAATTGTCATCACACACCTTTAAGAGATACTCATAGAAAGAGTCAATACTTGTTCACATTTCAGCATCCTGCAAACCAGCAAAGACATTTGAATGTAGTTTCTTGATGAAAATAATCTGAGTCCTAACAATAGAAAAACTCAACCATCAGGGAACCATGTCTATAAGTAGCTTGATTGACAAAAAGCCAGAAAAATTCACATAAATGCTATTTAGTCAAGATAAATCATTTAAAATTGGGGGAAAGGATGAAATAAAATCAGGATGAACACTTCCTTCGAAGATCCATCAAATGTATACAGGCTAGAAAAGTTTTCCAATATCAATAGACTGAGTCTCTCATCCTCCAAAATATTACCTATTTTTAACATGCAAAGAGAAATTTCCTAGACAAGCATCTGCATGAATTAGGTTCCATTTCCTTTTTTCAGAGAGAAGGGGGGATTGGAGGGAGGGTAAAAACAGAAAAGTAATGAACGCCTAAGATAAAAATTGCTAAACTATCCATATTACCACATAATCAATGTCATAGATGGCATCAACAGAGAATGATTATTAATTTTTCCTATGCAAATCCATTTGTGTTGCTGTTAAGACACAAGAAATTTAAGAACAAAACACCCTCTCCACAATGTAAACATGTTTATGGAAATGTTGCCCCTTGTGTCCATTCACATGTAAATCCATTATTAATATGAGCAACAACTAAATTCAGCCTAGACCGATGTGCCCATAATCCACACACAGAATTCTTAGTAACTTGCTCAAAAACTGTATTCCACAAAAAAGAGCAAAAAATAATTAAACATACATCTACGCTCAACAATGAGTTTGGGAAAGGGAAAATAAGAATAGCAAATAAAACCAACATTTGAAACGGTAAAAGAAAGGAATGTTAGGCCTAACTATTGAGCTTCCCGATAACTATCAGTACAACAAATAGAAATAGATGATAATTAGACCACTTTCCCATACATCTCCTAGCCATTTCCACCCTTTTCAACAACCTTTTTGGCCACCACTTCATTTTCCTAGAACCTTATTCTGGTTATTACCAGCTTTCATGCAATGTTATTTTGGCCTCTACCACCTTTCCCACAACCTTTTCCACCTTTCAGGTTGATCTCTTCTGATGGTGGGATTCAGTCTACAACCATATAAGCTAAGTTCATTCACATGGAAGACAATGCTTAAAAATGTCACATATTCAATTCTGGAGATGTTTCCAACAAATTCACCATGTTTCCACATAAATTGCAAGGCTTATAGGTGGCAAGACTTAAAACTTTTCTTTCCAAAAGTCAATTCAGACATTTCATTTCACCAGAGGGAAAAATTTACAAACCAAGTTCTAGATAATAAATGGAAAAATGATAGTTTTAATAGCCTACTGAAAACGGTATCAATACTTATTAGGATTGTTAGTCAACTGACTAAGCACTCCGAACTCCAAGGTCAAAGTCCCCCCACCAGCAGCTGATGTTATCTAAATGGACCAAAATTGGAATTTTAAAAGCAACTCATATTTGCAGGATAGTCACATGGCCAAACCACAAGTTGTAGGCTGTAAGAACATCAATACATAACAATATTCACATCACATGGAATATTGATCACAAACAGTCACCAATCAAACTGCAATTAGAGTCAAATGTAGAAAATCATTCACAATTACATGTGGACAATAATACACATTGCAAGTAACTGTTGCACAAATTGCTGCACTAAGGGTGAGAAACATATAAGCATTTGTCCCAAGAATTCAACATTTTCAGTTCAGAAAAAGCGACTACCAAAAGTTTGCACTCAAGAAAAGAAAAGAACTTATACCTTGCTTTCATGTTCGTCAACTCCATGCAACAAATTGACAGAGCCAAATGGAATTCCTGCAATCCATCATCAATTTAATTGGAGAAATAAGGGTGAACATTACAAATTCAGAAGGTTGATACTTGAAATATATAATCTTTGGGCAATCAAAACTAAGTGGTAGTAGTATACCATGTCCAAAAAGCAAAGTTCGAACGACAAAATGTTTTCCTTCAGACTAAGATTCAAGAAGCCAACCCGGTAGGAGCTCTCGGTCTAACTAATTCAACAGCTATTTTGAAATATAATAAAGACTTTAACAAAGCATTTAAGCTCGATTCTTCTTAACTTATGTCAAATGCTAGGACTACAAATACATTAAAAATATCATATCCATACCAGAGGTTACCAACCCCTCCAAGATTTTAAGCACAAAGATCACAAGGTGTGCAATATAGCAAACTTCAATACCAGCAATAATACCTGTTGGAGTGTCAAATGCAGGCAACATTCTCCAAGCAAGATCTTCGGCTAAGTCAAGCAATTGATTGTCATATAAAGGAATTCTCATACCCTGCAACCAAAGATGAAAACTGAAGCTATCACCTAACCCAAAAGGGCATTATATTGTTAAATTGTCACTGAGGTGTTATCTAGCTTCAGGCTTTAGATAGCAAAGAACAGAGTATCCTATGAATTACCCGCTTTAATCTACTCCCATGCGCCTAACATTTTTACCATGCACAGCAAACAAAAAGTGGTCAAGTCAATTATAGTCTAACATAATCTAAGAGTAGATTTTAACTAAGGAATACAAGATCCAGTCCATATAAAGGATATCAATGTCTGTTTGAGTGCATATGCATAGATGTGTGATGTGTGCATTTCATAAAATTTAAATAGTGAATTTCTTCTCAACCAAAATTTCAATTGCAAGTGCAATGCATAACAGTTTGGGCCTGGCACAAGATGCCAATTAGATTTTCATGATATATGCCTACTAAAATCACATTCAAGCTTCACCAAGATAGAAATTGGAGAGAGAAAAGTATACATGAATATAGACATTGAAACTACCATAGCATTCATCACTGGATAGTAAGCCTCCAAGGACCCGGATGGTAGTCTCAAAGACAGATACTGTTTTATTCTGTAAATATGATACAGGAAAGGGCAAAGCTTAGGCTGAATAGCAACCTGTAGAAAACTAAAAGCTAAAATGATATGTCTAGAATCCAAATCAATAATCATTTGCTTGATTTGATTGACAAATGTGATCACTAAATATAAAATGAAGGGCACAGTAACAGTTTAAGAACTAGATAAGATACAGGCACGTGCAAGAGCAATTCTCCACACATACAGTCACAGAGACCACCAGTGAAAAAGATTACTCACTATATCAAACCGAAGATTTTTACCAAGCCATTCAACAGAAGAAGTGAAGCGCTCTCAATCACCAAGAAGAGCCAGCGTATCCAAGGAATCAATCTGTAACAAAGTCGGGTTTGCAATATCATACTAAAGTTCAATACAATAAGTCAAACATTGATAAGGAGAAATAGGCATCTAACCGACAAGAGTCAGGGCATAACCACCGAGTGTATCTTCTCCATCACATGATAGAAATCTTAATTCATCAAGTGGAAAAGCATTGTCCATGGATCCATCAAAAGCATGATAGAACATTTCACGAACCTACATTATCAATACAAATATATTACCTACTAAAAGCATGCCATAACCTCAGTTCCAAAGCCTGACAGAATCAAATAAGTCCTTGCTCAAATTAATAAAATAGTGCATTAACACCAAAAGTTCATCATGGAAAGAAATTCAACCTACAAAATTGAAAATTCTTTTCCTAACATTAAAATTGACTGACTCTTGACGGAAAATAAATTGGGATACGCAAATTGCTTTAAGTGCAACTTAAAAGTAAAATGAAGAATGCAACAATCAGGAAACAATTCTCAGCTATATATAAATTGTTAATATTAACAAGAAAAAGATCACATAAACTAAAATGTCATTTAGTACTTACAAAGAAACAAATTTGATCTTCTTTGCCATTATGCTATTAATCGAAACAACTTAAAAAAACGGCACAAAAGGGCTTGGAATTAGCAGAGCTCGATCAGATAGAAAGAAAACTCTTCCAGCAATTACAAATATTACACTAAAATAATAACGAAGAAATCAAAAACAGAAAATTAAGGGATCAACCCACAATTAAATGTGAAGCAATGGCAGATCCAGCGAAAAAAGAGACGTGAATAAAAAGGAAAAAAGACATATTATATCAAGAAAGACTAATTCAATTATAACTGAGAGTGATGAGATAATGATGGGTTTGGAGGGATAACCTCGTCCCGGAGAAGTTTCGCTTCCTCAGGAATGACGCCATCACATCGTTTCAAAGGTATTTCCATTTTGCTGCTGCTGCTGCTGTTGTGGTCGCACGTCCAACCATCGGGAGCTTTCTATTGCGTTTGTCTTTGTTTCACAGTGGAACACTTTTACTGCTATATCTTCGCTGGTCTGTTTTACCTTGTTGAAACCATATTCTTCAACTACACTTGTAATTAATTGACATAAGGAATTGATTTTTGAGTTGCATTGCATCTATCGGAAGTCAATGTTTTTAAAATCAGATGATCAATTAACTAATTTTTAGTTTTATGGATTTGATCAGTTTATTTAGCCTATGATTGGGAGAGAGTATAAATAAGGGAGAGAGGAAAATAGGAGAAAAAAGTTATTTTACTTGGATTAGGAAGAGGAGAAAAATAGGAGAGAGAAGGAAAATAATTCAAAATTTTCTCTCTCTATTTTCTCTCCAAAATATAGAGAAAATATAGAAGAAAGAGAAGATTTTATAGAATTTACCATCTTACCCCTGGACAGTGTAAAAAATTACAGAATTTGAGCAAAAACTGAACCAAATTGAAAAATCGACCGAACCGAGCTGGTTCGATTTAGTTCGGTTTGATCTCTTAATAAAATTAGTTTATTCAGTTATACTTTTTTAAAAATTCGGTTTTAGGTTTTTGGTTCGGTTATTTATATAGAAAAAAGAAAAAATTTGAATTAACTGAAGTAATTAATAAATTAAACCCATTTGAATCGAACCAAATTTAAAATACATGTAATTTA